>JABUQX010058548.1:0-32890 GCA_015478945.1 Trachelipus rathkii
CGCAGAGACATGAGAGCTATATAACTTATAGAAATAAAAAGTAATTTTTCATACCACTTTATGATACACTGTAACTCTACCGTATAATTCTTCTCTCGTTTAGCACATTCATACTACGGTTAGTCGAAATATTTGTAAAAGCGATGGGATAAAAGTGTACCAGGGTTCCCTATTATATACGTTATAAATAAGAAATATACCCTATTGAGGATTAATGATGTAGTATAAAGAGATTTAATAAGAAGGTTATATTGTATGAGTACCTACATCAAATAAGGGAGCTTAATGAAGAGATACATTATCTCATTTGTAAATGAATCTTGATATTAATATTATGGAGAAAATAAACCTGCATGGAGATCCTTTAAAAAAGGGTCATAACTGAGTTTCTAGGCAATATTAAGGCGACAACTTGTTTAGCAACTATTCCGCACTCCTTCGATAAATATAAGCAATAATGGGTATGCTAACATGTCACTAAAAATTACATTTCCTTTCACATTCACACTGACTTTTATTCCTATAACTACAATCTAGGGGCTATAATACTATAAGCGATGAGCAATCGGTGAGTAGCGATTCCACCAACGTATTTATATATCAACTATCGAAAAAACGTTACAAGGTAGAAATTGGATAAATCCAAAATCATGCTATGCTAAGACTATATTGATTTGCGGTATATATAGAACTATAATAAAAAGTGGGAATGTTTATCCCAATGCACAAAACTTACATGATGGAAAATCTTCAAAATCTACATTTTAAATATGCAGAAGCATATAGGTGAGTATATTAACTATAAAAAGCTATAATATCCAACTCTTAGAGAGAGGAAATTAGTGGTGTATAATTTGTTACGTTCTATCACTCAAAAAGATCGCCTTGCCCCGTGTTACATGTACTCACTAATGTGGTTTTGTAACCAAATTTCGAACTCAGCGGGCTATGGAAAACTCCATAAGAAACACCACATTTTAGCATTTAGACCAAAATCACAAAAAGTCAAATTTGGTCGTCCAGAGACTGAGTGATGTTAAAACCGAGATCGCACAGATGGGTCTCCTTATAATCTCTGTGTGAGGAGCGCAAAATAAATTCGCGTAAGCTCACACTTGAGACCAGATAGGTCCACAAAAAACTAGCTAGTTTATTATTTAATATTTTTAATGCCTAATTAAAATATTTTCACAGCAGGTAAGTTTAACTTTAGTAGTAGCTTCTAATATTATGTCAATAATATTTAATGATACCACTTGTTTTAATGAGATCCAAGCGGCAATATCAGTAGTCAGTATGAGCAAATACGTGCTAATCTATCAACACTTTGTGCTCCTATCTGGGTTCTAGTTCAATCCTTTTTTCTTTGCATTTTCTCTCCTCCCTCGTGATTTTTCATTAAAAATTCTAAAAATACTTGTGTAAGTGTAAAAATACTAATTATATTACACAACGACAGTCCCCTTACAAATCAAGCTCATAGACTTCCCTGTGTGTGGGGGAGAAAGGATGCATTGCACACTACCTCACATCAGTATCTCGTCGTGTTACAGATACCCGGAATCCGACTATATGGGCGTGTGATGAGTTAGTGGTTGGGCTAAAGCTGGCCTACTACCACCTGAAATCGATAGTACTGGATCTGTGCCAAGGAATGTAAACTAATGCCATGGGCCTCACGGATGAGTATTACGGTCGTGATAGCCCGGGTAAGATAACGCGAAACCTAATCCTCTAGGCATTAATCAACGTGGCGAAATCTGGCTCACTGAATCGTGTAGGGTGGTATTCAAGTCTGGGATATGTCAGCAGGAGATGGGAAATGTTGACGGACAAGCCCAGGAAGAAGAGGGTAATGAAAGCAATTGTTATTTTAGAGTAAGGAGGAGAGCACAATTTTTTTCCGAGGGTTTGCTCGCTTTGTGCACCCTCCCTAGAAACACAAGATGATAAGAGAATGAAAGAAAATTTGAACGTGTTTAAGTGGTGTGGAACTGTGAGTATTTGTACTGTGGCTTTGTGTGGGTCGTTGCAAGAGAGAAGATTGCAGAGGATAGACGAAAGAGATGAGTTTGCATTAAGTTTTTGATGAGTGAACTGTGGTACATAGCTAATACGGTAGTTACCATGAGAGATTGTTGTTCCGCAGCCTAGCAAATCCTACTAAACATGGTCTACTTTTATCCAAGCTTATTATGAACCAAGTGCTTAAATGTTTTATATAGCTGTTGTTAAGTTATTTGTTGTGAATCGTATGCTACATATTTCAGTACCACGGAAACGAGAAGATAGAGAGTAGCCGATATTTTTATTTGTTATCGGGATAATCTGACAATGATTGTTCTGGATGGGTGAGTAGAGGAGCATTCAAAGATATGATTAGTATTTGAGTTGAGGGAACCTTATGTTGTTTAACTGGTTTTTTGGATGTTTTAGAACCGTGAAATTTATGCATTGATTTGTTCATTTTAAAGATAAAAACCAGGGCAATATACGAATTCGAGTACCTAGTGTCGTACTCCACGAGATGGGTTGCCATGATGTTTAGGTCATTAGGTGTAGATTTATAGGGACGTTTGAATCAAATAATTGTAGAGACTAGGTCAAAAGGTATGGGGAGAGAGGTGATTTTCCAACGGATCTGTCACGATCGTAATGACGGAGGTATGGTAGTTGGGTACAGTAACACCTAGGTACTTATAATTCTTTTAACACTAACACAATGTGGAGTTATCTGCGCCTGTAGAAGCGATCTAAGGATTCTATGAGGTTGCGTAAACTAGAGTACTCGGAAGGGTGAGGCTCAGGTAAGATCGCGAATGGTATCCAATAATAGGGAGAGTGAAAAGTATGATTGATTTAGATGTTGGTGAGAGGAATTTGGGTGATTAGCGCTATGGTGCTTGGTGTTAAATCTCTGGCCTAATTCAAGGTTTAGGGAGTTTGTAGATGGGAATTATGCGGTACTTCATTATTTGTGTCTACAATAGTAAATTAATTAAAGTTTTATGAGAAAATAAGTATATTATAATATTATATAATTTATATATATGTATATATTAATATATATAATAATATATATATTATATTATATAATATATATTATAATATTAATAAATATATATATCATTATATATCATATATAATATATATATTAATTTTATAATTTGGGAGGGTCGGGGCACCGGGGAGCTATGGATGTTTCAAGTTTCCAACTATAAAAGCACGTAAAAGACTAGATTAATTTGGGGATTGACAATTACGGAAAAGATAAAAATTTAATTAGTTAATTAAATGTTTTTAAACCCAAGGGGCTAAATATTATCATGAATAATTAATAATTTAATATCTTTCGCTGATCAAAGTGATTAAGAGAAGAAAGTTTCATAAGTATTTTTTTAATTTTCATTTCACCATTTTGACACAAAATTCGTTGAATCTGCTTTTATAAGAATGGAAATAACTTAAAATAAAATATATGTATAATACATCTTAAATTCGTAAGCTTGTTCATATTCATATTGTACTGACTACTGATCATGTTTATTAAAGTCGCGAGCTTTAGTGTTGGTACCAGACCACACGGAAAGGGTCAATTACTGTACCTTTGATATGATTTTTACGTTTTGTGAAACATCTTAAAAAATCTAAAAAAAAAAAGTCTATCTATAAATTTTTCTAAATATTTCTGTACTTTGTCAATCTGTTTTGATTATTTTCGTGTTTCTTATTTTAGATTGGGATCTTTGGGCCCCTTTTAAAAGGCCCCCCCAAAGTGGAAAATTTGGGTTTTTTTTTAATAAAAGTAAAAAAAAAAAATAAAAATTTAAAAATAAAATAAATAAAAACTCCAATCCTCGCTTTTAAAACTGGGAACCTACTATTGCGGAACTGGAGGCTGTAGACATATTTTTAAATTTTGTACATTTTAGCCCAGTGTAGCTAATTTAACAGGAAAATGCTCAAAAGTCAATAACATTCCTTTAGTATACCACAGGGCTTTGGTTCATGTAAATCGACAGTGAGACTCGAGACACAAAGTAAAATAATAAAGTTAACATCTTTAAGTACGGAAAAGAGTAGGGAACAACATTTGATCTCGAAAAACAAATAATTGTAATTAATAAAATCGATGAATGAGGTAAATATAAAAAATGCGTGTGTTTATAATGTATCATTAAGATTGCCTTGGGATTCTATTTTATATTACATTACAATGATATTTTTGTAAATGAATTACAAGCTAATAATGACATGATGGAAATCTGGCCAGTGTTGTAATATGAAGCTGTATTTGATGAATATGAGCTTATTAAGTAGTACAAGATAAAACGTTAGGAACTTAAAAGGATTCTCTAAGGATAAAACATCACACACACACAAACACACACACACACCTACACACACGCGCGCACACACACATACACACGCATAAACTGGCAAAAGAAGTACATTTTATGGTTAATATATTTTGTACGTGTTTTTTATTCTATTTCAGTTTCTTTCTTCCACCTCTAATTATTTTCTTTATATTTATTCTTTACTTCGTATTTGAAATTGAAACTTAAATGAGCATAAAGAACACGCTCTTCTCAAGGTTGTCTTATCCCATTAGACTCTTTAGCTTTAATTTCCTTTAATCGGAGTAAAAATTCAGTTAAATTTTTAAAATAATGGAGTTTTTTTTGTTTTTTTTCATACCTTCTAATGAATCTATAAAAACAATGGCACAAAATAACAAAATATATTTTAAAAATACTGTATTAGGAAACGTTATGAAAATGAATTATGAATTGATAAAATAAATATGTATATATTTTTTTTAATACAAAATGCTTATATCTCTTGCAAGAATGAATATAATTAAATACGTTAATAATTGACTGTAATCTTGAATAACCAGGGTAACTATATTAACACATTAGGAATATAGAGACAGTAAAAGCCACATGTGGGCCTATCGAGACTGCCCCAGTCAACCCACTACCAACATGCTCATGCAAATCACAAAGCACCCTAGGGCTTGTTGTCAATTTGTTGTAACTACAAACCCACCAATTGGCTTAGTCAAAAACTAATGATATATAATATGCTGCCAATGCCAGCCACATATGCGCAACGATTGAGTTGCAGACACTGCTGCCGTCTAACCAAGACCTGCTATAACTAAAACTCTGCAATTTGGCTGTCAATATATTTTATGATACCCAACCCATCCATAAACGAATCTAACCGTTTCTTAAATGTTGCAATCAGTAACACTCAACAACCTCCTCTGGCAGATCATTCCAAAATTTAACAACCCTATTTCTGAATGCATGCTTTCTTATATTCAAACGAGGCATGCTTTCCTTCTTATATTTTTTCTATTTCTTACCCTGGTAACCTATGCATGTTCACTATTGAAAAATTTATTGGTCTCTTATGTTATCAATAGATGAAATTTTGTAGACCTGTATCATGTCCCCTCTAAGAATCGCCTTTCTACAGAAAACATTCCGAACTCCTTCAGCTTCTCCTCATAGCTCTTACCCTCAAACCCAGGAAATCATCGCTTGTTGCTCTAACGTTGCACTCTCTCTAGAATATCTAAGTCTTCCTTTAAATAAGGGGCCTCAAACTTGTGCACAATACTCTATTACTGGCCTATACATTGATATCATAAATTTCTTCTTATCTTCCTTACTCATTGTGAACGATTAATGCTAATTTATTATGCCAGCATCTTTATTAGCTTTACTTTCTAGTTTACCTTCGATGTTATCTACTTTCAAATTACTGCTTATAAATCACACCTAAATCTTTTTTCTTGGTCCATCAGACTCAAGCCACTCCCCATTCATATCCTAGTTAAAACTTTTTATTGAGTAATCACTAGGTGAAGAACCTTACACTTTTTTACTTTAAAATTCATTTGCCACTATCTGCCCACCCAAGAAGTTTTATCAAGATCATTTTGAATCTTTAATTATACAGCTTTCACTATTCCTAACTAGCCACACTTAATTATCATCTGCAACACTTAGAAACCTTGCATTATAAGTCCCTGGTCTAAATCAGTTATATATAATGAGGAACAATAGTGGCCCCAGCACTGAAGCCTGTGGGACACCCACTTCTCACTTATTTCCCATGATGACGTTATTCTCCATTTAGCTTGTACACACTGTTTTTCCTATTTCGCACCACCTCTTTAATCCAACAATACCCTCCACCTATACCACATTGCAATAACTTTTTCATCAGCCTTATGTGGGGAACACCTTATCAAAAGCTTTACTAAAGTCAAATATAAAATATACAACTGGATCTCCTCGGTCAATGCAGTTCAGTAATTGGTTATTCCATTAAATTCATAGGTTGTCTGCACAGTGACCTACCCTTTCGAAACCAGTCTGGGTAGTCAATACAGTATACTTTGTTATCTTCTAAATATTCTCTATATGACCTTTCAGTACCTTTTTCCAGAACCTTTACAACCATGAGATGTTAAGCTAACTGGGCCATAATTTCCTAAATCATCCATGCTACCTACCTTTCCTATGAATAGGCACAATAAATGCTGTTTCCAGTCATCTGGTACCTCACCAAAGTTATAGAATCGCTTTAAAATCAAATACAGTGCCTTTGCAATGCTTAAATCTACCCTCTTTCAGAATTCTACCACTATATACATCGATAGGGCCTGCCACTTACTTGAGATATATGATGCTATACAACGTTAAAATATCTTTACATCAAATTCAAATTCTGTAAGTCTATTTGTTACATGCGAGCCAAGAACTATCCGTCCACTATACTAATTATCTATCTTTCTCTGTAAACACTGAAAGCAAGGTAAATTTTGACAATTTCCTCTCAACTCCTCTGAACTCACTAAAATTTTCTATCAATTTTTAATTGGACGCAATTGGTCCTATTTTCTTACTTTTAATTTATAAAACAGGTAAAAAACTTCTTCAGGTTCTTATACTATCCTTGCTAAATTAATTTCTGCCTCTCTCTTTGCCTTTCTTATTGACTGGTTAAGTTCATTTCTATTTTCCTATAATTTCTAAATCATCTTCCCTATTACTAACCTTGGAATTTTTTAAAACATCTGCGCTTTTCATTAATTTTCCTCTCTTATCTCTCTATTCCACCACACAGGTTTTCTTTCGCCACCCTAATGGTTTATCTTTAAACATAACTGTCTGAATATTCATTGAAATGGGCTTGGAAGGGTCAACCATGTCACAAATAATTTTGTTCTTTAAACTCCATAACACGTCGCCCTAGCCAGTATCTAAAGTCTATCAATTTGGTAAAAATCGCCATTTCGGAAATAACTATCCTTTTCTTATTAACTTTGCAATTTAGGCCCGGATATCACATTCATAGTAATCTAATTATATAATGGTCAACTAAGTCCTAAATTCTCCTCAACTCTAATCTTATCCCAAACTTTCATCATTAGTTAATATAGTCTAATAGTGCATGATCTTGCGGTTCTTTGACCCAATCTGGGTCAAAAAGTATCTAGTTAACATTTATGAAAATGCAGAACTACTACGTCCATATTAGACATAGGCAATGCAATGATGCCAGAAAAATTAAAATACACCCATTATGACAATATACTGATCTCCTCGGTCCTCGATTCTATTGGGGATGACAAATCACTCAGATTATCCCTATATATGATTATACTGGTTATTCTGTTTGTTAATATCATTTTTTTTTTCAACAAATTTTATTAAAATAATTTTATCTTTATAGATAAAATATAATAATTTAAAAAAAATAATATAATTAATAACCTATAGTATAATTTAAAATTTTTACAAGAGTAAAAAAATTAATAGGTAACTACTGAATATAATATATACGCGTCGGGCGGGTGACCGGCCCCGTCTCCATAAGGAGGGTGATCCGGTTCCACTCTAATAAAAAAAAAAAAATGAAATAAAAAATAAAAGTTTTTTTTCAAACGCTCATTTAATAGCCACGTGGTAGTACTAACAAGTTTATTTAGATCATCTTTAATTCTAAGAAAGTTTTTATTTTTAAAAAATTGTTACAAATAGGGTACAAAATCCCTCAATAGAATCACTTTTGAAAAATGTGAGGTTTTTTAACTTTGTTATAAGAATAAAAAATTGTGGATGGATTTTAAATTATGTTTTCAGTGGATGACACTCGAGTAGGCCTATTGTTAAGCTTTTAAACTGGCCAAAGTAAATTTTGATCCATAACAGTAATTTAGTCGGCAAAATCAGGGGCCTAACTTGGTCCGGATCTCACCCAGCCGAAAAATGAGGAGGGGTGACTCGGACTCATATTGTTTTTATAGCGGAGTTTGTGATTCTACTATTTATGACATTTATTGTGTAAAGAATCTAATCATTTAAAAAGCTTAAAAAAACAAGTAATAGAATTAAACATAAAAAATAAATTTATAAAAAAATACGAATCAAAAAGTGTCAAAATTTTTTTGAGCGAGAGGGGTGAATCAGACCAACCACCTTATTTTTATTCTATTTTATGTATCATTAATTGACATTTTATTACTTATTTCAAATTTTAATATGATAATAATGATTATAAATCACCTGAAAATTAAAATATTAAAATTGAATTTATACGTAACAGAGTAATTTAGAACAGATGGTCCGATTCACACCTCAATGGTGGTCCGATTCACCCCTAAAAGATTGTAACAGATTATGAATACTATATTGTTACTAAACTATTATCTATTAGAATTACATTATTATTTTTTTTGTGTGCTTATTATGACTATAGGGCCTTGATTTTTCAAAAAAAAAAAAAAAACACTTCCAATATAAGTGCATTAGGGGAGAGTCGGGAGACGAAGTAAACCTTAACGTGGTCCCAAGTCACTCCTGCCCGGCTATACCCGTCAAGCGTGGAACATCATGAACTGATGGGGCAATCTTCAGAATTTTTTAGTTTTCAGTGTTTTTACAAATATAAAATTTTAAAAAAACTTTTTTTAATAAAAGTTGTAACAGACTAACAGGCTACAAAAAATCCTGCAAAAAATAAAAAAAAAACAATACTATTATATTACAAGTATTTTATTTCCTTTCAAATCATTTTTGTAAAATTTTTTTTTTGTTATAAGGTCTGTGTACAAAATTGATAACAAACTCAAAAAATCACCACACTGTCTTTTTCAAATCAGCTTTAAGGTATTGTATTACATATACCACTATATTGATAGCATTTCCATTGAAAGTTTAATTTAACATTTAAATAAACCCGGGCAATGTTCAGAATTTTATGTCAATTATTCCATCTTCCTTTGTCCTTCTCTGTCTTGCCCATTCACAATCAAAACCTGTGCTTTTTCCCAGTTGGGACCCCCGTCCACTCCAGTAGGTCCAGGGCTCATTGAGGGTCTTGGGAACCCTCAATAGAGACCTACTACGTCATTAAAAACATATACGACATCTTCATTTGACCTAATATACAAACTGGAGCAGATTGCCCAGTCTGGCTCCGCCTGGCTCCTGGCTTCGGCTCCGGCTTCGACTCTGGCCCGGCTTTTCGACTTCTGGTACATTTGCTCCATCACTTAACTTAACATCAGGACTCTATTTCAATCATTCTCTTTTATGCACACCAAGAAATTTCATCACTGCCTCTACCCAGCATTTAGGGTGTGGCAAGCATGGTTATATAGTCCACTCAGGTGTTAGAAATTAATAATGTTCCTGGCAGTAGAGCTAGGTTTCACCATTAATTTTGTTGGGTTTGACAGGGATCTCAGAACGAACCCAGCAAAACTTAACCTTACCTAGCTCTGGTCGTGTAGACCCTACTGCTAAAGCCGCGGAAAGGCAGGGTTGCTGTAACTATAGCATAAATTCTCGATTTAATTTAATATCAATTAAATTAAGATAGGCATGTTGCTCTAACTCTACTAAACTTCAATAATTTCAATGTTTAAATTTCCCAGAGTCCTAGGTTAAAGTAGCCTCTACTTATTTTTAAGATATAGTCCTTAGCCTAGAACTAAGCTAAATCAAATAAAACTTGTTTAAATTTAGACGCTTTAAGATATTAGTTATTTTTAATCTTATTTTAGGCTAAATTTTTATTCAAACTGTAAAGTTGGTAATATCATAAGGTACATTTATTTAAACAATAAAGACAAATTAATGTAATTGTTAAATAGCCACTGAAGTTAGTTCTACTAACTAAAATTTTTTTATAGCATACTGTTAGTAAACTAATAATTTTGAATTATGTATTGAATGGCTTTGTGTGATCGTTGTGGAACTTTGAGAGGAGAACAACCTGTGAATGAGGTCTCTTAGTGTCTAACTTATATTTTGTCATAACTGACTAAGTCCAACTTGGTTAAGAATTTTTAGTTACAGTAATTTGACAAGCCTAGGGTGCTTTGTGGATTGGCAACATGAGCATGTTTGGTTAGTGGGTTGACGGGGACAGTCTCGAAGGCCATTGGCTTCTTACTATCTCTATATTTTCTAATGTTCAAATGTGGTTTATTGAGGAGGAGGTTGGAAGACTTGGTAGAATATGGACTGAATTGAAAGATCTGAGCATTTGGGCAAACAAAGGAGGAAAATGTTTAGAAAAGCTAGTAGAGATGTAGTAAGACTAGGCAGGAAGTCTTGGAAGGGTGGGTCACAGCTCAGGCAGAAAAAAGAAAGTGATTCAATGCCAGAAATCATCCTTATTTCTCTAAATTGCACTCTCTCCACCATTATCTGTGTCTTTTCCATAATAGGTGAAACCCAAACTGTGCTCCAGTACTACTAATATTGGCCTAACATGGTATTTTAAATCTTATTAACTGCTCTTCTTGCCTCTTGTACGTGAAATCTGCAATTTATATACGATTTATAATTCTATCTTGCTTCTCAAACAATGATTAGCCATAATTTAGATTACTGCTATATATAACACCCTTCTCTTTCTTGGAATACACACTGTTCATATCTTAGTTAAATCTTTCATTCCAGTAATCCACATGAAGAGCCGTACACTTCTTACTACTAAAAATCATTTTTCTATCCTTTTCATTCTATAGAAGTTATAGATCTTTTGAATACTTATACATGCCATCATTCCTTACTAGAGGATAGGCCCTTTGTATCATAAGCAGCTTCCGAAACATTATCTTTAAGTCCCTAATCTAACATACAACATGACAATACATTGATGCAATTCCTTCCCTCCTCCCCCAATAGGGATTCTCTTTTAGTCCACCTTGTACTACATCATACAGAGAACGGGTGTTTGGGAAATTTCTTTCTACCCCAAATATACTTCCTTTGATTAATTCTGATATATATATATATATCAATATATATATATATTAGCTATTATATAATATATCTATATATATATTATATATAATATATATATATATATATATATATATATAATATATATAATATAATATATATATATATATATATATATATATATAATATATAATATAATATATATATATATAATATATATATATTTTTTTTTTTTTTTTTTTTTAGGATGAAGGGTGACAGATTTGTCACCCTGTCAATAAAAAATTACTCTGATAAACGCTAAATAATGGAAAATGAATAGTTAAAGAATAATTTTCCTTTTTTCCTGTATCAATTTGGGTGTCAAAATGGAAGCGTATAACAAGTAGACAAAAATATTGGTGGTACGAGGTTTGGAGAACATAACATTAATCTGCTTACAGCTATCTCCAAGAATCAGCGTATGTTAAATCATATTGACTAATAATATTATGGAATTATTGAATGCATCTAAGTCATTTGAATTGTTGAAAACATGATGTGAGCAAGCTTAGTTTGTGATATAGCTTGAAGACGTACTCATAATTGGTTCATTTGAAAGTTTTGAAAAAATTTTTTGGTTTCATGTAGTGACACACGTTCTGTAACAGTTATAAACATGAGGTATGATGTACAGTTTTTTAAGTTGTTTTTTTCTGATTCCATCTAAGTTTGAAACAATTAACATATGTCAGCGTATCACCTTGGAATTTATTATAATAATTAATAGTAATACTAATAATGATGATGATTATGAAGAAAAAGACACTTCACTCCAATTTATAATTTGGTCTTAAATATTATAATATATATATATATTATATATATAATATATAATAATATATTATATATATAATTATATATATATTAATATATATATATAAATATATATTATATATAATATATATATATATATATAATATATATATATATATTATATATATATATATATATATATATAATCTATATAATATATAATGTATATATTATATATATACTTATCGGTACCATTGCTAAAGAAATAATGATTTTGGCGTAAATCTAAAGGAATTAACTTTGGGGTGAGGAGTGGGGTTGACAAGAAGAGGGGGAGTGATTATGGGATCTCAAGTATTCTTGATATTGAAAAATAAATAAGAATACCTCTGAGAACAAATAATAATTAATAAAGTGTGCATTTAGCATTTTCAAATATGATGTTTGAAAGCCACGTGAGAGAGAAAAAAAAAAAAAAATAAATATAGAAAGAAAGAAAAGAATATAAAATTTATCTGAAAGTTTTCGAATTGAAGATAAAATCTGATAAGGAGAGAGAAAATATCTCTTTTCTGTCTCCTTTTCCATATTGTCTTTAACATGATAAAATCCTGTTAAAGATATATATAATGATAATATATATATATATATATATATATATTATATTACTTATATATATATATATATATATATATATATATATATATATATAATATATATATATATATATATATATATATATATATATTATATATATAAACCGGTATATGTATATATATATATATATATATATATATATATATATATTATATATATATATATATAATATATATATATATATATATACGATATATATATATTTATATTATATATATATATAATATATATATAATAATTAATATATATATATATAATGGGGAGGCACTATATCCCTAGAACTTACCATTAACATTAACCCATTCAACTTCCAAAAAGAGACGAATGATTTTACACACATTATTATTATTATTATTATTATTACTGGTTTATAATCAGATTTTGTCGCAACATTGTTATTATTGTGGTTTGTTGTTGATATTTTTTTACTTATTCTAGTTTCTATAATTGTTAGTGTTGTAGCCTTATTATTGTTACTTATTCATTTAAAAAGACGTGGAATTTTACCACATCTATCGCTAGAAGTATAATCAGATCATGTCCAATATTAATAAAGTTAAATATAATATAAATATATATATATATAATATATATTATATTATATATATATATATATATATATATATATATATATATATATTATATATATATATATAATATATATATATATATATAATATATATATTTTATATTATATATATATATGATAAAAATAAAGAAGCAAATTATTTTAAAAAATATTAACCATGATTATTTTTACATTACTTTTTTAATCTCAATTTTTAAGGGGTAACAATCCAACAACCTTTACCCCACCTTCTGAACTATGCCCCTGATATTTTATTCCTTTTACAGTTTCATACCCTGCACCTCTGCCAGTGAACCAAGTCGAACTCTAAAATCACTAGTTAATATCCGTAAGGAAAGCTTGAGGTTTGTTCGCATTGTGGATGACTCATTAAGTTTAAAAGAACCAGAAAATAGAGCTGCCAATACTCACTTTAATATTGAATTTACGTTTGACTGTGATGTACGATGTGCTATTACAATTATGTATTTTTGTACTGAGGAAGTAACAAGTTCCGGACTCATGTAAGTCTAATTTAATTTGTTTTTTAATAAGTTGTGTAAGTTTAATGTCTTGCATTGAATTTGCTTAGATTTACAAAAAAGTATTAAGAGAATGAAAGAAATTGAACTTATTTAATTGTATGGATGCTTATATAATTTCTGACATTAGGGGTTAGAGTGTCAGAAATTTGAAATTAGTAATTTTTTTTTTCATTTTTGCATTTGTTTTGTTTGTCCTAACCTATTTAGCGTTATTTCTTGTGTTCCTAAAGAAAGTCTATGATCAGTTGAAAGGAAATTGTCTTAGTAGGAAAATATATGGAAATTTGTATAAAATATGTTGGTATAGGCCTGTAATTTATTGTAAACACTAGGGTATAGGAATATGCTGTATTATTATTATTATTATTATTATTATTATTATTATTATTATTATTATTATTATTATTATTATTATTATTATTATTATTCTTCATCTTCCTTTTTATTTCCCAAGATTGGGAGTAAGGTGCGTAACATGCATCGGAAAAAAAAAGCAGTAGAGAATATGACAAAAGTCGAAAAGAAAGCCCAGCCTTTACCGCCCCCTCTGTACCATTAATTAGGGAGAACCGTCGCAGTCAAAAAATCTACAACCTAGAGCTTCATGGGACCGAGCGATGGACCCTCACTATGGTAGATCGTCAATGTAAGGGTTCAATTCCCTTATCCCAGGTGGGCCACAACCATACCCCCTCACAAAACCTCCGCCATTCATTCCTGTTATAGCACCTTCTTCTCGCCCCACCAAACTCACATTTCTCTCCTTCGAACATTCGTTTACTGACTCAATGCCACTTATTCTTCGGTCTCCACCAGCCGGTCGGTTCCCAAACACACTCGCCACATACATCCGCTTAACCCAACCGACTTATCATTCATCTTTCCACATGACCAAACATTCGCAACATACTTTCATTTATTATCTCATTACCCCTTTCTTCAAACCACACCATTCTCTCTAATACGTTCATCTCATTTTATTCAATTCTTCTCACACCCTAAAACACCCTAAGATTGTCAATCTTGAACATCATTGAACTTTAGATCTAAACTTCTTATTCTAGACCATAGTCTCACTACTATACATAACACAGGTAACAACATACCCTCAATGTAAGACCACTACGCACACCAAGGACTTAGTCCCTGCACATTTTCACCCAAACGATTAATTGCACGCCACCTTCCTGCCATTCACATTTCCTACTACACTCTGCATCATCCGTTCCCTTCTCACCAACATAAATCCTAAATATTTTAAACTCAACACTTGTTCCAGCTGCTCACCATCTAACATAACTTCATACTGAGGACTGTCCTCTCTCACAACCATAACCTTACTCTTTTCCACGTTTACTTTCAAGCCTCTCCTTTTACACACCCTGCCAATCTTCTACCAATCTCTCAAACCTCTTCAGATTCGCCACACAAAACCAAATCATCCGCAAATTATTATTATTTATTATTATTTTTCAGCTATACACCAAGGGATCCTTCAATGAATTCAGAAACCTATCAATTACAAGAGAGAGCTAATCAAGCAGTCCTCCACGTCGCCATGTTTTGATCCTTCCAGTACCCCCGAAGTAATAGTCTTCTTTACAGTTTTGATAGAGAAGTTATACCTATTGTAATCTACTGCCTGGCAGAGGAAGGAGAAGGTATAGTGAAATTTAGTTAAAGTTTTAAACATTAAGAAAAGTATATGAACCATTAAATGGACAAATTTTGTAAGTAAAAAATTTTGACTTTGAGAAAGTTAAAGTTTAAGTCTAAGTGATGTTTTATATTGTATTTAATGGGCAACTGTTACACATAAGCTGTCATATTTTGAGAAATAGTTGTGGTAGACTTACACAACTTGAGCACAAAATAGATTGAAGGTAGAGCTATCAATTTGTGGTGAAAGTCATATTTGTACAAAAAAATGCCTTACACCTTACTTTTACATTCAACGACTTATATTCCTGATGCGTATTTTTTAATTTGAATCTTGATGAAAGTAATTACTTTTTAGTTCATCTTAAATTCACATTTTTCTTCATCATTACCTCGTTTTTTTGTTTGTTTTTTTTTTATTAATTTATTTGATTTCCGTCATATATCTTCAATTTACTTAATGGATTGCCAACCTTTTCTACAAAAAAAAAATTTCTTTAATTTTTTCCACAAGCGCATAGTTTTCGTTAAGACTTTATCAACAGCTAAAATTAATTATTTTAAATGGAAAGATTTTTTCCTAAGCAAGATCTTACTGCACCCTGTTTCCCTTTTTTTAGCATTTGCCCTGCTACTTTTATTTAGGCATAAATATCATGCATCTCTGAAAAATATATTGACTACTTCTTCCATTGTTTTTATAGTTGCATTTTTTTTCTATAGAAAACAAAATTATATATAAATAAAATATGCAAAAAGTTTTCTTTTAGAAATTGATATAACGTTCAATTACATTGAAATTATAATTGATGCTGATAAACACAAAATATAAACACACATGATTATCCAAAGATTCTGGAAATAGTACGATCATATGCACATTATGTAAATGTTAGTGTTGAATTATTGACATAGGTAATTATATAATGGTAGTCCATACCATAACACAATGGGATTAGTTAATTTTCTTCTCTCTCCTTATGTTCATCCTAATATTTCTTATTTTGTAAGCAAAATCAGCTACATTGATTTAAGGTTAAAAATCTGCTTTCCTTATTTTTTTTCTTTTTTATCGATATCTGAGGGTAGCATTTCTCTACGCTTATTTATAAAAAAAATTTTAAAGCATACTAAGGCTGGGATGTTTTTAGACCACCAAAAGATATAATCTTTTATTTAAAATTTTTTTATTTTCATTGAAGAAATGTCCGTTCTTTCCCAAAGAAATATACATCCTAGTAGGCACACAGTTAATAGGCTTTCTTAAGACACCATATTTTTTTAACTTCTTTCAATGTTATACTATTTATTTCTACTACATATTTAAGGTTTTAGATATCGTTTTGAAGTTTGGTGCGCCACTTCTGCTTCGTTCCCTCGAATTCGTTTAATTTATTTCCCTTTTAAAATGGATAACTGGCAGCTCTAACTCCCAAAATCCTATTAGTGTCTCTTATGCATTATTCAACTGTAACTCTCCAGCTTACTTTGCATGCTTTTAAAAAGAAGTTAAATACAGTTGTCTTTATAGGTTTAAAGGTATAATGTTCACAGCTTTAATTAAATTTCATTATTCTTTATAATCATTTTAGAACCATTCCAATCACATGCCACGGCAGTTTGGAGAAGCATTCCGACAGTTTTCACTGAAACCCTTAAGCAGAAACTCTCTTTGGTGATGGCCTTTGCTATTTATTGCAAAAATATATGGTATCGAAAACAAAATACAGAGTCAAAGGTATAATATAAAAGTAATATAAAATATTAGTTACTAAATCATTTGTAGATACGAAGTTACTATTACTTTGTTTGACATTATTGGGTACTATATTTAATGTTATTTGTTTTTATTTATTTAAATTCTCTTGTATTTATTATTATTTTTATTGAAATTTTTTTATTAATATGACGTAAGCACATTCAATTTAGTTCTAAATTGGCGGGAGAAAATGAGAATGGTAGGAAGGTGATTGATTTCTGTGAAGAGAGGTATGTGTGTTAAAGTAATACTTTCTTTAAATACAAAGAGTATCCATAAGTATACTAGAGTTGGGTGTAGGTAGAGATGGTATCGAAGTAAAAAGTATGATTGATTTTGTGTTGGTGAAGAAGGAGATGTTGAAGTATGTGTTAGATGTTTAATCAGTGAGGGGTTTGGAACTCGGGATTATCCGGATCATTATGCTGTTCTATGTAAAATTAAGTTATAGTGGGGGCTTGGATGGAGAGGAAGGTGATACGAAAGGAAGTAGGTAAAATTGAGAGTGAGGAAGTTAAGTGAACAAGACAATAAGGATAAGTAAGTATGTAAGAGCGCTCGCTAGTAAATCGGTTGAATGTGAATAAGTTGACACTGAACAAATCTGGGGGCAAATGAAAGGTTAGTAGTGCAAAGGAAGTGTGTGGATGTTCTATGCCAAAGTAGGAAGTAAGAATGTTAACAGCGAATGGTGGAATAAAGAGGTGAAGAAAGCGGTTAAAGGTAAAAAGCGTGGTTGAATGTACTAAAAGCAAATGATGAGTTTCAAAAGAAAGATGCTTGGAATTATATAAGGAGGAAAGAAATACTAAAAGGTGCATACGTAAGAAGAAAACAAAGAGGTAAATGAACGAAGTTTGGAAGGAGGAGGATAGACAGGGACATACAAGGGGAATAGGAAGCTCTTCTGGAAGGAAGCGCGAAAGGTTAGAATCAAATAAAGGAAATCTGCTTAGAATAATAAATAGGGATGGTCTTTTTGTAACTGATGAAATGGATGTGGGGGAGTGTGGAAAGAACACTTCCAGAAAATCTGCATAATATTGGCAGTAATGAAGAGGTGATAATGAATGTGTGTGGGTTTGATGGTGCAAGAAGGAATAGGTATTTTGGGGATAGAGGTTATTAGTAAAGAGTAGGTAATGGGTATAGAGAAAGGTGGAAAATGATAAATCTGCAGGTAAAGATGAAATTACTGGTGAAATGATCCCAAGAGCGGAGGCGAGATGGTGATTAATTGGAGGAAGTTATGTAATAAAGCGTTTATGGAGGTATAGTTCCAAGGGATTGGAGGGGAGCAGTAATAGTCTTATATAAGGGTAAGGGAGAAAAGGGGAACTGTAGAAATTATAGGGGAATAAGTTTATTGAGTGTTGTAGGGAAGGTATATGCTGGTATTTTGGTCGAAAGAGTGCGTCGAGTGACTGAAGGACTGATTGGTGAAGAACAAGGTGCGTTTAGGAGTGGTAGAGGATGTGTGGATCAAATCTTTACATTGAAACAAATGATTGAGAAAATGAGGGAGAAGAAGAATAAATTATATTTAGGTTTATGGATTTGCAACAGGCGTATTGATAGGGTTAATAGGGAAGCTCTATGGCAGGTGTTAGTGATATATAGTGTTGGTGGTAGGCTTCTGAATGGAATCAAAAGTATGTATGACGATAGGGAAGCGTGTGTAAGAATAAATGGTGTCAATGGTGATTGGTTTAGGATTAACAGCGGAGTGAGACAGGGTTGTGTTATGTCTCCTTGGTTATTCAATTTGTATATGGATGGGGTTATGAAATTTGTATGGGGATGGCAGGAAATGGTGTTAGAATGATGGAGAATGGAGATGAGTGGAGGGTGCCCTACCTATTATATGCGGATGATTTGGTTCTGTGTGGCGAATCTGAAGAGAGTTTGAGAGGATTGGTAGAGAGATTTGGCAGGGTATGTAAAAGGAGGGGTTTGAAAGTAAATGTAGATAAGTAAGGTTATGTGAGTGAGGACAGTCCTGAGTGTGAGTATCTTAGATGGTGAGCCAGCTTCAGGAACAGTGCTCTCTGGTTGACTCTGTTTACAGGGTATATGTTGGATGAGAGGGGCAGGATGAATTTGATATAATATTGGGAAAGGTGTGAGTTGGGGAAGGTTTGCTGTTCAGATGCAAATCATTGGTGAATGTAAAGGGAATAAGTCTTGAATGCATGGGTCATGAGGGTATGTTGATACCTGTGTTATTGTATAGTAGTGAGACTATATGGTCTGGAATATAGATCTAAAGTTCAATGTGTTCAGATGGACAATCTTAGGGGCATGCTAGGTGTGAGAAGAATTAATAAAATGAGGAATGAACGTATTAGAGAGTTGTGTGGTGTGAAGAAAGGGGGTAAATGAGAGAATAAATGAAAGTATGTTGAGATGGTTTTGTTTGCTCATGTGGAAAGGATGATGAATGATAGTCGGTTGGTTAAGCGGATGTATAGTGGTGAGTGTGTTGGGAGGAACCGACCGGCTGGGAGACCGAAGAGAAAGTGGATTGAGTCGGTGAACGAATGTCTGAAGGAAGAAATGTGAGTTTGGCAGAGGCAGAATAAAGGTGCATAACAGGAGAGAATGGCCGGGGGTTTTGTATGGGGGCATGGTTGTGGCCCACCTGGGCCAAAGGGATGAACCCTTACATTGACGATTTACCATAGTGAGGGTCCGTCGCGGTCCCATGAAACTCTGGGTGGATTTTCTGTCTGTGACGAGTTTTTCACTAATTAATGGTACAGAGGGGGCGGTAAGGCTGGGCTTTCTTTTCGACATTTGTCATGTTCTCCTACTGCTTTTCTTTTCCGATGCTTGTATCGCACCTTACTCCCAGTCTTGGGAAAAAAGGTAGATAAAGAAAGAAAGAAAGAAGAAATACTTAATTATTAACCGTTACAGTCTTACCTTTTCTTGATTTATGATGACTTGCTTGTGCTGTTGTCTCTTCTGTTTCTTGAACTGCTCTTCACCACCAGGATAAATATTTTAGAATTAAAAGTAATATAAGAGTTCTATTTTTTCTATTTGAAACAAGACCTCAAAAGAAAGCAAACAAGTTTTATTTTTTTCTATTTGAAACAAGACCTTAAAAGAAAGCTAACTTGTAATACAAACCTGCATGCAAGACGCCCCACATACACATTTATGCCACACTGGTAAGATACTCCCTCTAAAAAAATTTCTTTCTTTATAAAAGAAACACTGTTTCCTCTTTATTCCTTGTATCTACTCTGATTTGTTCAGACAGTATCACTTGATATTGTATTGACACTTGTTACAAATGAACAACATTTTTTTTATTAATTCATTTTAAAAGTATTCAAATTATTCTATGTCAATTAAATACTAATAATCATAAAGTATAGAACAAATCTGAGAGCTTGTCATTTTCTTTATCTCTATTCTATTTTCTTCTGTAGAGAGAAAATAAACATTCTTATTATAAAATATCTACGTAAAACCTAACCAACTAATTACTTGGTTAAGCCCTAACTACTTGGATCATATATATATATATATATATATCTATATATATAATATATTATATTATAATATTATATATATATATATATAAATATATAACTATATATATATATATATTTATATATATATATAATAATGTATATTATTATATTTATTAACATCATATATATATTTATTATATATATATATATATATATATATATATATATATATATATATAATATATATATATATAATATATATATTATTATATAGTATATATAATATATATATATAATGGAGACAGATGAGGTCTAGAATCTCTTCTTCCTTTTTTCCCCAATGAAACTTCTTCGGCAGCAGAGGAATCTGGGGACAAAGAATCTCTCCTAAAGTTCTTAGTAGATAACTCACAAACGTCGATAAAGAAGCCCAGCCTTACCGCCCCCTCTGTACCAATTAATTAGTAAGAGCTCGTCACAGACAGAAAATCCACCCTAGATGCATCATGGACCGCGACGGACCCTCACTATGGTAAATCGCAATGTAAGTGTTCATCCCCTGGCCCAGGTGGGCCACAACCCATACCCCCCCTTACAACACCCGCCATTCTCTCCTATCATGCACAACCTTTCTTTACGCCTCTGCCAAACTCACATTTCTCTCTTCAGACATTCGTTCACCGACTCAATCCTCTTCCTCTTTGGTCTCTCCCACCCGGTCGGTTCCCAACACACTCCCCATTATACATCGCTTACCAACCGACTTTCATTCATCCCTTCCACATGACACCAAACATTCTCAACATACTTTCATTTATTCTCTCATTTACCCTTTCTTCACACCACACCACTCTCTAATACGTTCATTCCTCTCTTTATCAATTCTTCTCACACCTATCACACCCCTAAGATTTGTACATTTGAACACATTGTACCTTAGATCTATACCCTCTTATTTCCAGATCCATAGTCTCACACATAACAATAACACAGGTAAACGAACATACCCTTCATGTAAGACCCTAAGCACACTCAAGAACTTAGTCCCCTTTGAGCATTCAACCAACGATTTATTGAACCATGACACCTTCCCTTGCCATTCACACTTTCCTCTACACTCTGCAACTCGTCCCGTTCCTTCTCATCCACATATACCCCTAAATTATTTAAACTCAGACACTTGTCTCAGTTGCTCACCATCTAAACATAACTTCACACTGAGGAGTGGTCCTCACTCACAACCATAACTTCACTCTTATCTACGTTTATTTCAAACCCCTCCTTTACCACACCCTGCCAAATCTCTCTCATCTCTCAAACCTCTTCAGATTCGCCACACAGAACCAATCATCCGCATATAATAGGTAGGGCACGCCTCCACTCATCTCCAATTCTCCACCATTCTAAACACCGTTTCCTGCCAATCCCCACCCGAATTCTTTCAATAACCCCATCCATACCAAATTGAATAACCAACGGAGACATAACACACCCTGTCTTACTCCGCTATTAAACCTAAACCAATAACTTTCGACTCCTGTTATTCTTACACACGCTTCACTATCGTCATCATACTTTTGATTTCATTCAGAAGCCTAACCACCAACACCATATATATCACAAACACCTGCCATAACGCTTCGCTATTAATTCTATCATACGCTGTTGCAATCCATAAAACCTAAATACAAATTATTCTTCTTCTTCCTCATTTTCTCAATCATTTGTTTCAATGTAAAGATTGATCCACACATCCTCTACCACTCCTAAACGCACCTGTTCTTCACCAATCAGTCCTTCAGTCACTCGCAGCACTCTTTTCGAACTGCAAAATACCAGCATAACCTTCCTCTACAACACTCGTAAACTATATTCCTCTATAATTTTTCTACCAGTCCCCTTTTCTCCCTTACCCTTATAATAATAGGGTACTATTAACCGCTCTCCTCACACCCTGGAACTATACCCTCTTATAAACGCTTTATTACACAACTTCCAAAATCCAATCAATCACCCATCTCGCCTCCGTTCATCACCATCTTGCCTCAGTAATTTCATCTATACCTGCAGATTTACCTTCTTCACTTTTTCACTCTACCCATTCCCTCCTCCTTACTAATAACCATCCCCAAAATACCTTTCCTTCTTGCACCATCAAACCCACACACATTCACTATCACCTCTTTCAATTACTGTTAATTTATTGTTGCAAGATTCCTCGAAGTGTTCTTTCCATCATTCCTCTCACACCTAACTTCATCAGTTACAAAAAGCCACCATCCCTATTCATTATTCTTAAGCAGATTCCCTTATTCTCATTCTTAACCTTTCGCGCTTCTTCCGAAGAAGCTTCCTATTCCCTTGTAAGTCCCCCATTCATCTCCCTTCCAACTGTTCATTTTACCTCTTGTTTTCTCCGTAAAAAAATACGTATACACCTTTTAGTATTTTCTTTTTTCCTCCTTATATATCCAAGCATCTTTTCTTTTGGAAGTCTTCTCCATTTGCTTTTAGTAGCATTCAACCCACGCTTCTTTTTTACCTTAACTTTAACCGCCTTCATCACCTCTTCATTCCACCCATTCACTGTTAACATTCTTACTTCCTCTTTTAGCATCATCCACATACTTCCTTTGCACTACTAACAATTGCCTTCTTCATTTGCCCCCAGATTTTGTTCAGTATCAACTTGCACATTTCAACGTTTTTACTAGCGAGCGCCTTACATACTTAACCTTATTGTCTTGCTCACTTAACTTCTACTCTAAATTTTAACCTACTTCCTTTCGTATCAACCATTCCTTTCCATCCACCCCCACTAACTAATTTCATAGAACACATAATGCATACCGATATATCCCATTCCTAAACCCAACTGATTTTAAACATCCCAACCATTACTTCAACATCTCCTTCTTCACCACACTAAATCAATCATACTTTTCAACTTCGATAACCATCTCTACCTACACCAACCTCTAGTATACTTATGGATACTCTTGTGTTTTAAAAGAAGTATTACTTACACACCATACCTCTCTCTTCACAAGAAATCAATCACCCTTCCTACCATTCTCATTTTCTCCGCGCACCCCAAAACCACCTGTTATACTATCCCTTTTTTTGATCACACTATCCAACCAGTTCAGGTCCCCCTAAACTATCAATCTGAAGCTCCTGACTCACCTCCAGAACATCATTCAGTTATCCCAAAAATCGTAACTCTCTCAACGTTTCCCCCCTGATGGACCATACGTCACAATACCACACATAACACTTGACCTTTTCAAACTTAAATTTAACCATTAGACATTCTAGGGCTCACACACTCAAAAGTCTACCATAGCTTCGTACCACAGTCACTCTCAAAATTGCAACTCCTTCTCTTCCTCTCTCATTCATTTCACACCACACCACACACATTTCACACCACACACTCAATTTCTTCATTTCCTTTCATCTTTGTTTCAGCCACAGCGAGCAAATCAAAATTGCCCTTTCTAAATACATTCCATCAACTCTCTCCTCTTCACCTCAACATTTATTCCTCTGAAATTCATGTAACCCATACAATTCATACATTTTCGCCGAGAGATAGAAGGCCGTTTACGGCGATCACGACTTCTCCGAGGCCTGCAATTAGCATTCTGCAAGAAATAGATGGTGTAGCAGCCCAACCCAACTATTCACCGTCCTTAGTCGGCTCCTACGCACGCAAGGACATACGATGTGGGCAATTCTTTCTCCCACACACAGGGATATGAGTAATAGGGATGTCTGTGATAAGAGGGTGGATTGAAAAAATGGAAAATTTATGAAAAATAGGGAAGAAAGAAAGGTTAATAAGAAAAGTGCATGTTGTTAAATGCTAATGGCACGAATGCATAGTAAATGCACATAACGTGCTGGGGGTCGGAGGGTTCACACAAAAGACCCATCTGCATTGTTCTCACAGCTATGCCATGCCCAAGTTACAAGAACATAACAGCAACTATGAGAATCAAATACACCCTTTCTGGTGATATATAATTATATATATATATATTATATATATATATATAATATATATATAATATATATATATATATATATATATATATATATATATATTATATATTATATATTATATATATATATATATATATATATAATATATATATATATATATATATATATATATATATATATATATATATATATATATATATATATATATATATATATATTATATAAAAATAAAAATATATAATATATATATCATATACTGTATATATATTTCTCCTCTTTATCTTTCTTATTTCCTCCCATGATTCGTAACTAGGGTGTGATTCTTTTCTTCAACAAAAAACATAAAAGTGATTTAAAAATGATAATACTTTAAAAAAGACAAACATATAAGATTGCCACTTACTTTTTAAAGAATCCACGTTCAGGAGAAAATGGCTGATTACCAATAACTATTACAAAACTAACAACTAAAGTTAACTTCTTTATTTTACATATATCATTGTCATTAGATTGGGTAGGGCCCTATTACCATTCTTCCTCATAATATACATAAAACAAATAAATTAACCTATCTATCCTTATTGTTGCGTCACTTAAAAACAAAAAGTCATTATTTTAAACAACCTTCTTTATACTAATAACTAATCTCGTATATTTACGTTTTTCTTTATTCTCTATTTTATTTTACACTTTTCACTTGGCTAATAATCCATATGTTTATTTTAATATAAAGTATCTTTCGCAATTAAATCACTTTTTAGTCTCAATGCTGAAAAAATAAAAATAAAAAAACAATAACATTTGACTAAATAAAAATTAAAATAATTAATCCTTTTTAACGGGTGTCTCTAGTCGAATCTTCTTCTAAAAACTTCTACATCGTTTTCTGAAGATTCCAGAATTATTTCCTTCACAAAACTGAAAATAATTAAATAATCAAATCTAATTATACTTTCCTTTTCTCCCTCTAATTGTCCTCCTACGTCTATCACCTTTAAATAAACTCCCAAATTTTAATTATTACTTTTTTCTTTTGGTTAATCCATCGGCAATTTTGTCCCTGTGCTTATCCCATTTCTATGTGTTAATTATCACATCCTCCAATTAGATTTGATATTCCAACATTATCTATTCTTAACATTTCTATTTGTTATGTCAGCTACATAACCAATATTATCACGAAGAGATTTTGCAATCTGTTTTAACAATTATCTCTACTTTAAAATCTTCCTCAGTCATCACATTTAATTCTTCCCATAAGAATTTTATATATTCAGCCCATTCTATTGCTTCTACCATACTCATAGTTTCACCAGCTAAAGTGGATCCTACAACTCTTTTTGCTAATTTCGACTTCCACACAATCGTGTTCTTCCTTCCATTACTATCTCTTAATAAGACACAGTAACCAATTTGAGTCTTACCTACAATTCAAATAATTTCCAAATAAGATGCAATCAGGATATACTTTCAAATTATTATTAATATTCCATTATTTTAATATTCTCTATTAACTAACAATCAGTTCTTATCCTTATTTTAGTCTTCACACATAACTCTATTCTTATTTCCTTCAGGTTACCTGATCCATTGCACATTGCACTACTTTCTCCTAGTACTTACTCACTTGAGAAAGCTCAACCTGGCCTAGTATGCTGTGCTAACCAATTAAGTTTTCCAAACACTGAACAATATAACGGCTGTTCTTCATTACTCAAATCGTCATCCAAATTCTTCCTTTTATCCATGCCGATTTTCTCTAATTTCTCTTGTATATATTTATTCTGATCCATCATAATGTCTTCATTTTTTTCGCTTGTATGTACCCATGTGATTCAGGATGCGCTCAAGGTCAACCAAGTATCCTACTTTTAATCTTTGATCAATCTTTTCAGTTATCTCATAAAGGAAAGCATCTTCACCTTGATGGTTTATAGCTTCGGCATGAATTCCCCCTATATCAAGATGCAACTGAACCAATGAAAATAAAAAAATGCGTTGAGAATCTTCAAAGCCTTTCCTGTCTACATAAATTAATTTACTGTGCAAAGGTAAATCTATCTTATGGTGTTTGGTGAGAGGAACAATATAACCTGAAGAGTAAGCTTGAGAAGAAACAAACGACATGATATTTAGATTCGTTTTAAAAAGAATTTTTGAAACAATTTCATGAAATTCTTTAATGTCACATCTAAAGTGTTTATTCTCCAATCATTCATTTTTATTATTGTTGTGTGTCTGAGCAGGTGATAAAGGGGGAGATTCACAGCCACATTATCTTTGCAATTTTTTTCCCATGAAATCCACTTAGCAACTAGACGTTGTTTCAACAATGTCGCCCCCTTCTTCTTTCTTTTTTGACGTTAATTATCCATCTTGTTCTCACAGGTCTCATGTTTTTATTCAAATCTACCTCTTCATAAACTTCATTTTCCTTCCATCTTAAAAGTTCCTTTTTTTTGGCACTTTTTACTCTTTCGCCATTTTTCCAGTCTTCCATTTCTCCTAAATATATTTCTTCATCATCCATTATGACTGTTTCTTCCTCATTCTCCAGTTATATTTTGCATTTGTCTTCCATTATTATTTTCTTTAATCTCATCATCTCTCATATTATCCTTTCTTATTTATCATTTTATTCTACTCTAATATAAGAATATTTATATTTACCTCCCTTTTTTCCTCCTCTACTTACAATTTCAATCCCTCCACCTTTCTTCATCAGGCCGCTTAACTAAATATTTCTCCTCCTATCTTTAATTTTGAATATATTTAAAAATTTGTCTTGCCCTTTATCTTCCTTTTCTCCCTTTCGTCACTTCTATTTTCCTCTTTTCAACTTGATGATGCCATCACACTTTCTACTTTAATCTTCACCTCATGATTTCTCTTATTTGTATCTTGTTAATATGCACTTTAATTGATTTCTTTCATGTTTACCTTCCATGTCTGCCCACACGTTTTCCTTCTCTACCCACACTATATTCAGTCCTCTCCACTGCTTTCATTCCTCTGTCTATAGAAAACTTTGTCTCCTAATTCTGCCTCCTCAAGTTTATGATGTCTGACATTGTGTTTTAAAGCTCTCTTTATCCTATTCTTACAATCTATACTTTGTACTATTTCTTGTATTTTTCCTTGGATTTTCATAATCTCATTCAACTTAATTCCTTCCCAATTTTCCTCTAATTGGGCCGGAGTGTACTCTTCTTCTTCTTTCACTGTTTTATTATATATTCCAAACACTTTTTGTCTAGGTGAAAAACCACCAGTTGAAATTATCCCATTTCTAGCATTCACTATCCAATAGAGAGCCCATTTTTTTCCTCCTGTTTTTTCTTCTTTTACTTTTCTTAGACTTTCCTTTAGAATTCCTACCATTCTCTCGCATTTACCATTGCTCCAAGGACTTTCACCTGCAGTGCTTAAAAGTTCCAATACCGAAACTATCTGTAAATTCTGTAAATTCCTTATTCTGGAATTCCCTTCCACCATCCGTTATTATTTTCTCTGGTGGACCGAAAATTCCTATCCAACTTTCCATTACAATTTCTATCATTTCTTCAGGTCTTTTACTTTTTATCCATTTTGCTTGACAGAATCTCGTGTTCCAATCTATTAATACAAGAAATTTATCACCGTCCAGTTCACCAATATCTAATGCAACGAGTTCATTGAACTTCTTAGCTAAAGGCAAACCAACTACAGGTCTGCTAGGAGTTTTTTTAAATCTCTTACAAATATCGCAGTTTTCACATAGATTTTTCAATATTTTAAATTTTTCCTTTTTATGTATCTCAAAATTTTGGTTGTTTTTTGTATACTGATTAATCAATTCTTTAAGTTTCTCAAAACTACAATGTCCAAATTGAAGGTGAAGTTTTCTACAATTCTTCTCCCATTTCTGATCATCTAACCATCTCTCTCCCTTTATATTTAACCATACACTTTTTCCTTCTTGTCTAGTTCTCAACTTTACTCTCAAATGACCTTTCTCATCTTTCACAAACGGAATCTTTTTCCTTTCAACAAGTTCATTGCATTCTAGGATCATTTCTTTAAAATTAATTTTTGACTTGAGTTTTTCTAGTACTTTAGTTCCAATAAGCAGAGGAATATTACCTTCTAGAATTTCAGTTTCTAGATAAACCTTTCTATTACCAAGGAGGATTGGAATATTCATTTTACTTTTACTCTCAAATTTTTCATTACCAAAAAAATAATTCTTGCAAATCTTTTCTTCTGTTTGGTACATTTCTTCTAATTCTTCCTCGCTCATTGAACTCATTATATACCCTAGTCACAACTCGCCAACAACGGTATTAGGGCATCCTGTGTCTATTATACCCCAAACGTCTCTTTCGTTTCTTTCATAATTGTCGATATGAAGTTCTCCTAATAAAACTATTTCGCCCTTATTATCTTCCACTTTTTTTTCACCAAATCTTGAACAGTGATATCTCAGATGACCCTTTTTTCCACAGGTTACACAGAATCTATCTTTAAATCTGCAGACCGATTCATTATGGCCTTCTCCTCGACAACTTTTGCAAATTAATTTTTCCTTTTTTTCAGGGCATTGATACTTCATATGTCCTTCTTTATTACAATTAAAGCATTTTATATCCTTTTTCTTTTCACCTTCACTTAACCAAACCCTTTCATTTTTTCCTTGAACTCCTTTAACGCTATCTCCCATAATATCCATCAATACTTCACTCATTCTCTTGTATTTCATTTCACCATCTAAACTACTCATCACGATTTTTTCATCTTGTTCGTCTAACCTGCTCCTCACAAATAACAAACCTCCCGTTTGCTCCTCATCCATTTCCTTCATTCCTGATGCAATACTTTTCCTCAAGGTTGCATCAAATCTACTTACATAATCTACCATACTTTCTTCCTTTCCTCTCATAATTCTGAAGAGATCCATGTTTCTTATCTTTGTTCTTTTTTCATCTATGCCATATTTTTTGTCTAGAATTTTGATGATTTCCATCCATCCTTCTCCTGTTGCGATATCCTCTCTTTTTATGTCTTTCACCAATTGCCATGGTTCTCCAGACAAAGCATTCCGAATGTTGATCCCGGGATATCTAATTATGTCTTTCATACTCCACACCCAATCTTCTACTTTTCCTTTCCATTCAGCATATTCTTCTTTTTCCCCTTTGAATTTGGGGCAATTTTCTCCTCTTTCTACTGTTTCGCGGGTTTTCTCCTCTTTATCTTTCTTATTTCCTCCCATGATTCGTAACTAGGGTGTGATTCTTTTCTTCAACAAAAAACAAAAAGTGATTTTAAAATGATAATACTTTAAAAAAGACAAACATATAAGATTGCCACTTACTTTTTAAAGAATCCACGTTCAGGAGAAAATGGCTGATTACCAATAACTATTACAAAACTAACAACTAAAGTTAATTTCTTTATTTTACATATATCATTGTCATTAGATTGGGTAGGGCCCTATTACCATTCTTCCTCATAATATACATAAAACAAATAAATTAACCTATCTATCCTTATTGTTGCGTCACTTAAAAACAAAAAGTCATTATTTTAAACAACCTTCTTTATACTAATAACTAATCTCGTATATTTACGTTTTTCTTTATTCTCTATTTTATTTTACACTTTTCACTTGGCTAATAATCCATATGTTTATTTTAATATAAAGTATCTTTCGCAATTAAATCACTTTTTAGTCTCAATGCTGAAAAAATAAAAATAAAAAAACAATAACATTTGACTAAATAAAAATTAAAATAATTAATCCTTTTTAACTAGTGTCTCTATTCGAATCTTCTTCTAAAAACTTCTACATCGTTTCTGAAGAGTCCAGAATTATTTCCTTCACAAAACTGAAAATAAAATCAAATATATATATACCGGTATATATATATATATATAATATATATTTTATTAAAAAAATATTTATATAATATTAATTTATATTAAATATATATAATAATATATATATATATATAATATATATATATAATATATATATATATATTATATATATATATATATATATTTATATATAATATATTATTATATATATATAATATTAATATATATATATATATATACTATTTTAATATCTATATATATATATTATATATTAATTTACTATTAATTATTATTATTATTATTTATTATTATTATTTAATTAATCTTCCTTCTTCCTCCCCAAAACTGGGGGTAAAGGTGCGGGACATGCATCGGAAAAGAAAGTTAGAAGAATATGAAACACAAGTCGAAAAAAGATAAGCCCAGCTTTATGCCCCCCTCTATACCTATTAAGTGAGAACTCGTCGCAGTCAAAAATCCACCCTAGAGCTTCCACGGGACCGCCACCCTGCTCACTATGGCATATCGTCAAGTGTAGGGTTTATCACCCTTGGCCCAGGTGGGCCCACAACCATACCCCTCATCAAAACCCCACCATTCCACTTCCTATTATGCACCTTTCTTCTCCCTCTGCCAAACTCATTTCTCTCCTTCAACCATTCGTTCACTGACTCAATCCACTTTCCTTCGGTCTCCAAGCCGGTCGATTCCCAACAAAACTCACCTCTATACATCCGCTTAACCAACGCGACTATCATTCATCCTTTCCATATGACCAAACCATCTCACGTACTTTCATTTATTCTCTCATTTACCCTTTCTTCACACCACATAACTCTCTAAATACGTTCACTTCCTCATTTTATCAAATTCCTTTTCACACAACTAACACGCCCTAAGATTGTCCATCTGAAAAACATGCTTTGAACTTTAGATCTATACCTCTTATTGCACACAATAGTCTCCAACTACTATCAGTAACACAGGTAACAACTACCCTCATGTAATACCCTAGCGCACTCAAGAGACTTAGTCCTTTTTACGTCCACCAATGATTTAATTGCATCAGCACCTTTCTGCATTCACAACTTTCATACTACACCTCTGCATCATCCTTCCCTTTTCATCCAACAATATCCTATAAATGTTTAAACTTAGACACTTTGTTCCAGCTTACTCACCATCTACCATAACTTCACACGAGGACTGTCCTCACTCACAACCATAAACCTACTCTTATCTACGTTTTGCTTTCAACCCCCTCCTTTACACACCTTGCCTAAAATCTCTCTACCAATCCTCTCAAACTCCTCTCAGAATTCACCAAACAAAAACCAAATCATCTGCATATTATTAGGTAATGGACACCCTCACTTCTCTCCATTCTGAATCCATTCTAAACGCCTTACCCTGCACCCCCGCCTCTAATTTTTCATAACCCCATCCATATACAAATTTGAATAACCAAGGAGATATACACAGCGCCTGCCTCACTCCACTATATATATTAAACCAATTCACTTTCAAGCTTTATTTATTCTTACACATGCTTGATCACTGTCGACATACATACTTTTGATTCATTCAGAAGCTTACCACCTACACATATATATCACTAACACCGAAAATAGAGCTTACTATTTAATCCTTCATATTACCGTTGCAAATCCATAAAACCTAAACAAATTCATTCTTCTTCTTCTCTCATTTTCCCAATCATTTGTTCAATATATATATATTATATATAATATAATATATATATTTATATATATATATATATATATCTATTATATTATATATTATATAATATATATATATATATATATATATTATATATATATATATATAATAATTATATATATATACACTTACTACTTTTAACGTGCTTATCCCTTACAGAGGGATAACACGGGAATCTACAGGATAATCGAACTTTAAGGCTGGCTATCCCAAACCAAGCGCCACCAATGTGTTCGCAGTCGAGTTTTAATTCTCGCCCAAGGTAGATAAAACTCCAACTGCTACGCTGAGGATTGATCCACGTCCTTTCGATGAGAAGTCGTGAAAGTCAAACCTCCTGCGCCACGAGCGTTTATATATATAATTATATTAATATATATATATAATAAATATATATAAATATATATATATATATATATATATATATATATAATATATATATATATATATATAATATATATATATATATATATATATATATATATATATATATATATATATAGGGTTGGGATTAAAAAAACGTGTTCGTTTTT
>JABUQX010058549.1:0-20000 GCA_015478945.1 Trachelipus rathkii
TGAGCGCGCTTGTTAGTGTGTTTCTTGACTGATCTTTGCTACTAATTTTTGTCTATCTATTTCTTGGTCTTTGATTTGGTGGCATATATAATTTTTATTATTAGTTCATCCATTTTTATAAAATAATTTTAGAAGGACATTTCCATTATTTTATTGTCTTCGATTTTTCGTTACGTGGGTTTATTCTATATCCGTTTTTTTTGTTTAATTTTGTTTTATTAATATAATGCCCTAATTAGGTTAATCTAGTCCAAAATTTTGAATTGTTAAGCATGTGTGATGATAACTGTAATTGTTTTCTAATTTATTTTAGCAAAACCAAGTGTTTTTTATTTTAAAAGTTTTTCAAATTCTTTTTTTTTTCTTTCATATTTTTCAAACTTTGCCAATTTCTTAATTATTGCTTCTAGTTTTTTTTAATGTATTTTGGACCCTCCAATTGCCTTCATTTCTTCTTTACTTTCTTACAATAATCTACTATTTTTTTTTTTTAATTTTATTTTGTATATATTTTTTTATATATTACTTCTAGTATCTTCCAGTACTATTGTGAGGAAGATTTGGAAACATCTGAATTCTTATAATCTTATCCATGATCACCAGTCTGTTTTCTGGGTTTAATTCCTCTATTTTTCTGAATATTTTTTTCATTTTCAAGGAGAATAATGTATCTTTTTCTTCATCTTTGTCGAATAATTTTCTTTAGAACTTTTTTTTTTTTTTTTTTTTTTTATGTGTGATTTTGTAAGATCTTAAAGTGGTTTTTTTTAAGTGTGGTATATGTATTATTTTATTTTTTATATCTGAATTTAGTGATGATTCTTATTCTTGTCTCCTTAATTTAATTATTTAAACCTTGGCTCCTAAGTAAACTGCCTCTATAATTTTTCCCTTTATTTCTTCGTGTGTCTTCCTCGATACCCCAGCACTAGGTTTTCTTATGTATTGTCTTTAAACTCTTTCTTGATTATCTGTTTCATACTCAGTCTTCCTAAGTGTGGGATATACCTTTTAATTACACGGGAGTCTCTCAGATGATTATTTTTTCGTTGATTGTGGTCTTGCTTCTTTTGGTTTAATTTGTGTTTGTGCCTCTTGGGGTGTTACTTCTTGGGTTTGGAAGCAGCGCGCAATCGTGAGCTCGGAACTAGGGGTCAATTTATACGTTGGTGTTATAGTGCGACGTAATTCTTCCTGTGTTTTTGGTTCGGATTTTTTGAGCCTGGTTTTGGTATGTTTCATTTGCTTTGTTGTTCAATGTTCGTAGTGTTCTTCTCTTGTGTAGACTCTTGCATCACCAGTTCTAGGGTGACTTTTGTGTTTTGTGTTAGGCCGTTATCCGGTGTGTTTTGTTTCTGTGATTTGAGATCTATGTGCATTGGGTTTTTATTGGTTTTGCGTTGTGGATTTTATGAGATTATAAGGCGTGAGTTATGTGTTTGGGTTGAGGATGTTGTGAAGGGTTTGTGGCGTTTCCTGTTATTGTTATTGGTTCTTTTTTGTTTGTAGATGTTTCATTTTGCCACTAGTATTGTATATGACTTACGCTGTTGTGTGTTTTTATGCGCGTTCTATATTTGTTTTTGGGGTGTTGTTGGGGTTATGTTCCCAGGGTACTTAAACTGTTATTGTGTACTTCTATTGCGGTCTAATTTGCCGTTGTTCCATTGACATTCTTTACTTAGTGGATCTTAGGCGTGCAAAGATGGGTTTGTGTGGGCTGTCTTTGGTCTTGTTGGCTTGATGGGGCCTCGGCTGCAGCAAATGTTTTAATGATCTCTTTGTATCATGTTAGTTTATTGGCTTAGGAGGTGTGATGTGTGGACATAGCGCGTTTTGTATGTGTCTGGCGGGTGTTCCCTATCGCAGCTGGCGGTTCTTTCTGCATTTTTTGTTTTTTTCCGTTTAATGGGTGGCGAATTCTTTTTGAGTTGTTTTTTTTGTTAACCTATTTTTTTATTGGTCCTGAGGGCCCTGAATTCTTGGGCTTATGCTTTAGGAATCATTGCGTTTCTTTCTCATCTTCACTTTTTTTTATGCTACATTCCTTATTTATCTAATTATCTAATCATTTGTTTTTGTTATATCGTATATATCAATATGAAGGCTTTCATAATCCAGTTTATATTTTTTTATGGGTTTTTGGCAATAATAATGTGTGGTTTTTCTCCTTTGTTCTTTTAGATTGTTGCTGGTTTCTCTTGGTCTGCGTTTCTTCTCTTTGTTTGGTCTTTGGCTCTTAGGCAGTTCGCTTTTTGTTTATTGTGTGTTCTCGCTCCTATAACTTATTTGGCTATTTGTTGTTTCGTGTCATTCTTGTCTTTGCCATCTATAGTATCCTCGACATCGTTGGTCTTCTTTAGTTGATTATTATTTTTTCATTTTTTTTTTTTGTGTTTTGAATTTTTGTTGGCATTTTTTTTTTTATGGTTATTTATTGGTGGTTTTGATGTGTTTTGTTTACGAAGGCAGTTTTCTTATGTGAGTGTTGACACTGGTTGGAGTCAGAAAGTATTATTTGTGGCTTGATTTGTTTCTTTTTTTTGTTTTTATTTTTTTTTTTTGTTGTTTTGTTTTTAGTGTGTGATGTTTGTGATACTGTCTTTTTTCATTTTTTTATTTGGTAATTGGTCTATCTTTTTTCTTCTTATTTCTTCTGGGTGTTCCATCTTTCTTTTCATTTTCATTTTCTCTTAGTATTTGATATATCTATTTTTATCTCTCTCTCTCTTTTTATCGTCTGAATTCTTCAGAGTATTTTGAATTTATAATCATTTTTTCTATTGATGGTATTTACTTTTTTTTTTTTTTTTTTTTTTTTTTCTCATTCTTTTTATCCCTTTTTTTTCTGGATACATTGTATTCCGTGGTACATCATTGGTAGTTTTTTTATATAGTTTTTCATTTTTTTTTCTTTGATTTGGTTTGGCGTGCCAGCATTATTTTGGCGTGGTCTGATTAATCGAGTGTATTTTCGTCTCAGTCTTGTGTTTTATTATGTTCTTCTCTGCGAGGCGCATTGGGTTCGTTTCGATGAGCGGGCCATAGACCTTATTTATAAGGTTGAGGTTTTGGGGAGTAGGGTGTTTTTGTGTAGTACCTGTTTTGTGTGGGTTGATGGTGGTGGATTCTGGTGCCTATGAGTAGTTGTTTTTAATTTGTGGGGGTTGTCTTTGCATGTCTATTTGGTTAGGCTTTTGTATGGCGTTTCAATTCCTTTTTAATAAGATGTAATTGTGGTATATTTCTTCTATTATATGGGAGCTTCTTTTGTTTTTATTGCTCGCGTGTCATTATGTTTGTTTTACGTTGTTCTATCGTTTTTTTCTGGCACTTCTTCTATTGCACCGAGCTATATTTATAAATGTCTGCGTTTTGGCGTTTCTTCGCTCTTCGTTTATGTGACTCGTGATTTATTAGGCTTATTAGTATGCTCCTGCTAATTTTTTCTGAGTGTCTTCCTCTGACTTTTTTCTTCTGTTATTCTTGTTTTTTAGTGTTCTGCCTTTTTGTTTTTTGTGCGTTTGTAGGTTGCTACTATTTTGGGTTGTACGTGCTGATCATGTAGGGCTTAGTTTGCAATGATATCAATGCAGAACTTTGGCAAGTGCGTGTTTAGTTAAAATCTCTTGGAAAGGTTTGTTTTTTGGTCTGTTTGTTACGGTATTTAGTTGTTGGTGTCTTATGTTTTGGTGTTATTATTGGTTTTTCATTGGTTGAATTCTCGTATTGTTTGTACGGGCTGATTGTGGTTAGTTTTAGTTTTGTGGCGAGAGGGTTTCGTGCGCGCTATAGGGTGAGGTGTTGAGAGTATTATGGGGGGATTTTGGTGGTGGAGTTTTATTTTGCGTTGAGTGTGTTTTGTGGTGTTGTGTTTGGTTGTGTTTCGTGTCGGTGTTGGTCTTTTGCGAGTTTTTCATTTTTTAGCCGATATTTTCTATTTTGCTGTACATTAATACCATTTTTAGATTTATTGAGGCTCTCTGCGTTGAGAGATTTTTTTAGTGGCGATGGCGTCTACAATTATTATGTGTAATTTGTGAGATTGGTGAAGTTCCTTATCTTATTGCTTGTGTAGGATATTTTTTAGTTTCTCGCGTTTGGGATTGCCTGTATTCTTTGTTATTGTTTTGACTTGTTGTTTTCTCGTTGATTTGTGTTCGCTCGATGTATATTGTTTCACTTTTTTGTTCGCGGTGTGCTCATGGTATATGTCGAATAGATGTTCATTTGTTATACGTTTTTTTCTCGAGAATTCGTTGTTCGGAGAGTTGTCTATTGTCTTTAGTTGAATTTAGGTTGTCTTTCGAGGCTTCTACTTTGGCTTTGGGTGTCTATTTATTTTATTATTTTATTTGTTTATTTATAATCTTCTTCTGTGTGTATGCGCTATTTATTTTGGTGAGTGTTGGCCAATTCGTGTTATTCGGTTTTTATGGCCTTTTTATTGAGTTCTGGATTGCCGGATTTTTGCTTTTTTGTTTTATGTTGGGTTTTTTGGTTGTTTTGGTTTGGTGTTTTTGGGTTTTTTGTTGTTTGCTTTTGTTTGTTTTTGTTCTTTTGTTTATTTTCTTTTTGTTTGTTTTTACTTTTTATGGTGTTTTTTGGGTTGTCGTTGTGGGTTGTTGTGGTGGGCCTCGTTCTTTCGTTTGCCCGCACACTTTTCTGTAATCATTATTGTTGATGAGTAATTGGTCTTTAGTTCCATAACTATTTTAAACAAACATCCTTTTGTTCTTCGCTTATGATGTTATTGTTATCCAAATGTCCTTGGATCCTTTTTGGCCCAACACTCCGGTAAATACCTTAATATAGTTGGCGACACGTGATTGGGTCTAATACTTTTCTTGGTCTCTTGGGTTTTCTTCTTCTTCGCTTTTTGGGGATCAGCACAGTTTCTCCAGTTGTTAACCACATGAGGAAATCTCTTCTCTTCCATTTAATAATTCTATTATAAACAGGCGGTAAGCGGGTTCCAAATAGTGTTCTTTATTTTCTTAAGTCCATAACATTTTGAACCTAATCTGGTCCAGGTGTCCCCAGTTGCTACTTCTTTTTAATTACATCTCCAATCTCTTTTTTTTGTATTGCACATGGTTTCCATTTTGTTCGATTATTAGGTGTTTCTCTTTGGCTATTCTTATTTGCTCTAGCAATTCTTGCTTGATTATTAAACATATCTTTGTCATCTTCAATAGATTCCTTCCAAATTCTATCCACTTCCTCTTTTGGGGGAGGAGGGTTTGACAAGACTTTTATGGAATCATTTCGTAGTTCTCTATAGATCCTCTTAACATTTGATTTTTGGTTTTTTCTCTTTATATTCTTTATTCCATAACCTTTAATCTTATTAGCTTTGCTATTATTTAACACTTTCTAACTTGCAATGGCTTGAAGTTATTGTGGTTATCCTGTATCTGTGTTTTCTCTCCTAGTATAATTTTAACTCTTCCTTAATAGTTTTGTTCTGATGTTACCGCTTCACACACCACGTCGGTAAGCATCTACTATCGATACCTCTTGTCTTAGTTTACTTACTTCCTGTTGTAGTCTATATTTCCACGGTGGTATTTTTTCCTTGTTCTTGCTTTTTTTTCCTGCTTTCTTGGTTTTTTGAATACTTTAGCTTTCATAAAGTCCGCTACTGCCCTGGCAACTGAATAATATAATCTATTAACCTCAGTCAAACTACAATTGTCTGGGATAATTCTTGGTAGTTTATCTGCTATTCTAGTATATTTCTCCATTTGGAAACCAGTTTCCGATTTTTTTATTTTTTGCATCTGCCCTTGTATTCCCTTTATGAGGTCTTCATCTCTGTATTTTGCTATGTTATCAGCATTTCTCCTCTGAAGCAAGATTCTTCGTTTCTGTTTGGGACAATTCATTATTTTCATTCATCAGTTCCTTTCTCTGTCTGGTTCCAGTTCTTCTGTTGTATTATCCATTATATTTTCCCAATCTCTTCTACATCCGAATTTTCTGGATCGGTTTCCATTTCATTCTCCTCGTTTCCCTCTTTTACTTCCAAAATGTCACTACCAACTATTCCCTTCTATTATTGTTGTGTTGGTCTTGTCTAGAATTTTCTCTTGATACAGGTCCTTTATATCAAATCAGTATTTCCATTTCTTCTTCTCTTTATTTTTCAACTCAATCAAAATCCCTTCTCATGCTTTAAGTTTAAGTTGACCCTCCATTGCCTCATCCCTTTTATAAAGTCTTCCTATTTTTTATTTAATTTTGGTAATATTTTTAATACTTCTAATATCCAGCTAGGGGAACATGTCATATGCCTTCGTTATAATCTATCCAGGTCATTGCTAAGATGTTTCTGGTTCCTCCAACTATTTTCAAGGATCATTTTGTTGATCAACAATTGATCTTATATTTTGATGCACAAACATGTGTGTTTTTAAGTGTCCTTTCTGATTACATTCATAGCTGCACTCCAGAACAATTTAAATAACTTATATATTTCGGTGCACAAGCATGTGTGTTTTTAAGTTTCCTTTCCGATTTACATTCATAGCTGCAGTCAGGACATTTAAATAACTTTATATTTTGATGCACAAGCATATGTGATTTTAAGCTTGATTTCTGGTTACATCATAGTCTGCAATCAGAACATTTAAATAACTTTATATTTTCATGATTTAGCAAGTGGATTTTTAAATGTCCTTTCTGATTACATTCATAGCTGCAATGTTCACATTTGAACAATTTTATATTGCTGTGAATTAGCAAATGCCTTTTCAGGTCAGATTTAAAATTAGTTTCATAATTGCAATGTGCACATTTAAACTTTCTTTTGTTATGTATCTTTAAATGGCTTTTCAACTCATCTTTTGCTTTTAAAACTAAAATTACAAAATCTGCAACTCAGGTTTTTTAGATGACTCTTTTTAATGGTTTGATGAAGCGTTACTGACGTTTGAGGTTTGCTTCTTGAACTCTTTTTAATGGTTTGATGAAGCGTTACTGACGTTTGAGGTTTGCTTGACTCTTTTTAATGGTTTGATGAAGCGTTACTGACGTTTGAGGTTGCTTCTTGAACCTTTTTAATGGTTTGAATGAAAGCGTTACTAGACGGTTTGAGGTTTTGCCTTCTTGAAACTACTTTTTCATAGATGGAACCCTTTTCTTCTTTATCTTCTTCCTTCATTAACATCGCCAAGGAGTTTCTGCACACAGCACCAATAAATAATTACAAAACAAAAATAAAAATTATATATATGAAGTAGGGTTGGTCCAGGCACCAGGTGCAGTGCGGTGCGGTGTGGTGCAGCACACAATGAGAAAGTCCAGGTGCGGTAAGGTGCAACAAAAATGACTTTTGGAGCGGCGCGGTGATTGGTGCGCTCACTCTCTGTTGCGGTGCAGTGCGGGTGCGCCAAAATTCCAAATGCTCGCCAACCCTCGATGAAAGCATAAAAAATTTATGTACTTATAAAGAATGGTGTTTTTAAATATATAATTATTCCTTTCAAAATTTCTTTCAATGTTAAAACAAATTTTAACATTCGCAATACTCAAATCCAAATTTACGATTGTGAATACACAAATAAATAAAAAAATTACAAAATTACAATGATCAAGAATGGAGGTGAGATGGTGATTGATTGGATTTGGAAGTTGTGTAATAAAGCGTTTATGGAGGGTATAGTTCCGAGAGATTGGAGGAGGGCAGTAATAGTACTCTTATATAAGGGTATGGGGGATAAAGGGAACTGTAAGAATTATAGAAGAATTAATTTATCGAGTGTTGTAGGGAAGATAAATGTTGATATTTTGGTAGAAAGAGTACGCCGAGTGACTGAAGGACTGATTGGTGAAGAACAAGGTTTATTTAAAAGTGGGTAGAGGATGTTGGTGGAACAATTTTTTACGTTCAAACAAATGATTGGAAATGAGAGAAAAGAAGAATAAATTATATTTAGGTTTTATGGATTTGCAACAGGCGTGTGACAAGATTAATAGGGAAGCTCTGTGGCAGGTTAGTGAATTTTTTTTTTTTTTGCTTGTGCAGAGGTTTCTACGGCTCACAGGAAGCGGCCTAAGTGTTAGTGATATATGGTGTTGGTGGTAAGCTTCTGAATTGAATAAAAAGCATGTATGGCGAAAGTGAAGCGTGTGTAAGAATAAAAGGAGTCGAAAGTGATTGAATTAATATTAATAGTGAAATGAGGCAGGGATGTGTTATGTCTCCTTGATTATTTTATATGTATATGGATGGGGTTATGAAATAATTGGTGGGGGTGGCAGGGGAAGGTGTTAGAATGATGAAGAATGGAAGAGAGTGGAGGATGCCCTACTTATTATAAAGGATGATTTGGCTTTGTCTGGCGAATCTGAAGAGTTTGAGAGGATTGGTAGAGAAGTTTGGCAGGGTGTATAAAAGGAGGAGTTTGAAAGTAAATGTAGATAAGAATAATGCTATGGTAGTGAGTAAGAGTCGAGAGACCGCGGTGTGGTCAAGTTAGATGGTGAGCAATTGGAACAAGTATCAGAGTTTAAATATTTAGGATATATGTTGGATGAAACGGGACCGTATGATGCAGAGTGTAGTATGAAAGTTGTGAATGGTAGGAAGGTAGCTGAGGCAATTAAATCCTTGGTGGATGTAAAAAGGGACTAAGCCTTGAGAGCGATAGGGTTTTGCATGAGGGTATGTGGTTATCTGTGTTAATGTATAGTAGTGAAACTATGTTATGAAATAAGAGGCATAGACCTAAGGTACAATGTGTTCAAGATGGACAATCTTTGGGGCGTGTTTTGGGTGTGAGAAGAATGTGTTGTGAAGAAAGGCGTAAATGAGAGAATAAACGAGAGTACAATGAGCTGGTTTTGTCATATTAAAAGGATAGATGGCAGTCAGTTGGTTAGACAGATTATAGTGATGAGTATGCTGGGAATCGCCTGGCTGGGTGACCAAAGAAAAAGTGGGTTGAGTCAGTAAAGGAATGAAAGGAATGCGAGTTTGGCAGAGGCGAGAAGAATAACCTGAAACATAGCAGCATAGTGACAAGAACCAATACCTGGGGGGGGATTTCGTGCGTTCCTCCGGCCCCAGCACAAGTATGTGCATTTGTCACATACGAATTCTTTTAGTCTTTTTTCTATCCCCTCGTTTTCCATGCTGTCTATATCTTTCAATCACCTCCATCCTATTTATATATCTCTCTTTTTTTCTTATTTTTTTTTTAACTCTCACCCATCAGTCCCTTTGAGCCTTTAAGTTATTTGTACGTATTTTTCCCCTTGAAAAAGGTTATGCGCCCTTTTTTCTCCGTCACAGCCCCTTTTGCCCTAAGGTGCCTCTTCTCCCATGGGTCTTCAGTTCATCTCCCACTTCTTCCCCGTGGATAAGGGTACAGGCTACAAACTGACTTTTTTGTTCGCCTATGACTGGGCCGTCAATTGTAGGGGACCCGACCCTTGGGTTAACCGCCGGAGCAGGCTGTCCTGCACTTTGGTGTATAATCTCGGGCTCTGACGTGAAGTTATGTAGATTCAGTGCGGTACACGGGGATAAAAAGATGTGGAGTTCCGGGAGGCTCTTCCGAGCCCACATCCACAGCCTACCCTTATCGAGTGGGGTCCGGGAAGTTGTGCGAGTCTCTGGTTTGTGACCTGTTGTGGGGGATGACTGACCCTTTCTTATGAAATATATTATGCTTTTCCCCTCCCGGTCCATCCTATTAATCTACCTTTTGTGCTTCATTTGTTTTATTGTTATAATTTGCTCATATATGGAAACTAGGTCTGTGGTTTAACTTCTATGAAAACGGGTTTGTAAAGATAATACGGTTGGTTAAACCAAGGCTTCACATAACAGTTGGGCACCCACCCCGGTACCTCCCTCTAGACCAGGGTGTTTCCGCTTTTATTCCTTCTACTACACCTGCAAACCCTCTGCGTAACCTCAGCGATTCATCGCATGGTGCGCCCTCGACACCCCAGACGCCCAAACAGTTGAAGTATCCCGAAAAGGTGTCCCCCGTCCTAGTCGTTCTTATTTATATACTCCATATGCTGCTCCCTTTCCGGGAAAGCCAGCTGATACATCATTCCCGATATATTACTTATTGTGATCCCACTAGCCTACTCCAAAAGCTCCTTACTGAGCAACGAAACCATTATTCTTACGATGCACTCGAAAAAGCTTTAGGAATTGAAGACCCCCCCCCAGTCGCGTTAATGAGATATGGGTTCCTTCTCGTTCAAGCTACAACCCAGAATCAAAAGTTTTATCTCGTCATCCTTAACATCTCTCAGAAACATTCCTCTTATTTCCACTCCTGATGAAATAAGGAACCCATCCAAAGGCACTATTTATTCATTAGAACAGAAAAACTAAGATATTGCTGTCATTTTAAGAAATCTACAGCAGAAAAGATTTCCGGTTACAAATGTTTATAGATTTCCCCCTCGTTGCAAACGTATATAGATTTCCCTCTCGTCGGGACTCGCCTGATACCCAAAATCCTCGTTTACTGTTGACCTTTAGTACCCCTTATCCACCTTCAAAGGTGAAAATAGGGTTTACAAACTACAGTGTCGTACGCTTTTTCCTCGGCCCAGACGATACTTTAGATGCCAACGGTTTGGTCATCCCCGAAAATACTGTAGGGGACTGCATGGCATATGCCCAGTCTGCGGAGAAGAATTTCACATTCCCTGTGAAAACGCACTACACTGCAAAACTGTGGAGGACCCCACAGTTCCTCTTCCTTAAAATGCCCGTCTTACCTGTTTGAACAGGAGGTTTTGGAGTTATGTACCATACAAAAATTGAGCAGGAGAGATGTCATACACCAGCTCAAAGACAAATATCTCACAAGACAAAGGCAATCTTATGCTACAATTGCAGCAGCCCCCCTGCCTCCGCGTGTTAATCCACCGACACAACTCCATTCCAGTAGAACTCTTCCCCTAAATTCTAGCGAAACTCAAGTAGTTACTGCAACCTGCCCGCCTGCATTGCCTATATTACCGACTTCTCAAATAGTCCAAAAGCAGCCTTTGATCCAATCTCCCGTTCAAAAAGTCCATCAACACCCTACTTCCGTATACTTGTTTTCCAACTAGCCACTATATATTGAAACTAAGTTGGTTCATCCAATAACAAAGCGTGGAGAGCATTTCCTCAGAAGACACTGTCCCATACTCATCCAATGAGTTCGCCAAACTCACGTAGGAGGCCTGCATCTATGTCCCTAATCTGCCTTCCACAGTTACACAATTTCCTGAAAAAGATGTTCCTACACACAAAGAAAAGATTGACCATCAAACTAAAGATTATTCGCTAAATAAAAAACAAAAATTTCTAAAGCAAAACACACTGACCCCAGATGTAAAAAATGCAACTGAGAAGAGACTTTATCATAAGTCTATTCCTGAGACAAAAGCAATGACTTCAAAAGATTGTACCCAAACAATCAGATCTATTGAACAACCCATCAACCTACTCCCTGTTAGCCTTGCAGCCTTATTCCAGCTCTTCTGAATCCTTCTATAACCTTTCTTCCGAATTTCCTACCTCAGCACTCCCTAAAGGATTATATGATTGTATCACTTTTGAGAGTCCTGAATGAGTGGGAAGAAGAGCAATGAGTAAAATAATTGCTTTTTCTATGGGATGAAATATAAGTAACATGAGGCTCTGGAATTATCTGATGATGACATCCTTGCGAGGAGTAGCACGAGAACAGTCGGAGTTACTAGCAAACAGGAATCGGCCGATTAATTTATATAACTCTAATTGATATAACAAAATTTGTAAAACAATAATAATAATGACAATAATAATAATAATAATAATAATAATAATAATAATAATAATAATAATAATAATAATAATAATGTCCCTGTAATTGGGGGAAATATCCCTGTGTGTGGGGGAGAAAGTATTTCCACAACGTAGGTTCTGCGTGTCGAAAGAGGCGATTAATAGGACAGTGGTAGCTAGGTTGGGGTTCAGCTACCACTTATTTATGACCAAGAAATGTTCATGCATGTCTTGAGCTGGGTTGGGGTTCGGCTACCACTTATTTATGACCAAGAAATGTTGATGCATGTCTTGGATTTCTGGTGCATGTTTGCAACCCCAACTCCAACCCCAGTTCTGTGGAACCAAGGGGCACCTGATGATAATAAAAATAATAATTATTTTTCAAACTAGTCAAGTTTAAACCAAAATTTACCTTTAATTCCTTCAGACTCAACTTCTTGAGATTCACGAAAGGAAATTTCGATTTCACAAGTTTTGAAAAGAATCTCTCTTCATCTGATTCAAAATTTGAATCGGAACATTTTTCACTTACTTTCTTCAACAAGGAAGAAACATTCTTCAGGCTCTTAAATTTCTATAAATGAAATAATAATAATAATAATAATAATAATAATAATAATAATAATAATAATAATAATAATAATAATAATAATAATAATAATAATAATAATAATAATAATAATAATAATAATAATAATAATAATAATAATAATAATAATCTACCTCCTTTCCCCAGATAGGAGGTGATGTGCACAACAAACTGGAAACAATAGTAGTTGAACATGTCTTAAGTCGAAAAGGAAAGCTCCCCCCCACTTACCCTAATGACTAGCTCAATAAAAGCATAAAAAAAAATCCACCCTAGGGCTTCACAAAAGTCGCGACGGACCCTCAATGTGTTATCTCGTCAATGTAGGGTTCATTCCTTGGGCCAGGTTCACAATCATACATCACAAAACCCAGCCATTCACCATTCACTCCTATTATGCACCTTTCTTTAAGCCTTTGCCAAACTCGCATTTATTTACTGACTCAAACCCATTTTTTCTTCAGTCTTCCAGCACACGCAATACTATAAAATCCTGCTTAACCAACCAACTACAATCCATTCTTTCCATATGACCAAACCATCATAATACACTTTTGTTTATTCTCTCATATTCACCTTTCTTCACACCACACAACTTCTAAACACGTTCATTCCTCAGTTTACCAATTCTTCTCACACCTAACACGCCCCCAAGATTGTCCATCTAAACAGATTGTACCTTAGATCTATACCTCTTATTCCACACCATAGTTTCACTACTATACATTAACACCAGTAACAACATACCCTCATGCAAACCCTAAGTGCCCTCAAGACTTAGTCCCTTTGAATCACCAGGGATTTAATTGCACCAGCCTCCATCCTACCATTCACAACTTTCATACAACACTTTGCATCATCCATTCTCTTTTCATCTAAAATATAGCCTAAATATATAAACTCGGATAGGTTTTCCAATTGCTCACCATCCAACAAAATAATAATAATAATAATAATAATAATAATAATAATAATAATAATAATAATAATAATAATAATAATAATAATAATAACAACAATAATAATAATGATAATGATGACAATAACATTACTTGTAATTAAAATAATAATAAAAAAACTACTACTACTACTACTACTAATAATAATAATAATAATAATAATAATAATAATAATAATAATAGTTAATTCTTTGAATCACCACACCATTAAGTGCTGAGGGCAAGGTTTTTTTGCAATCATTATCAGATTTTCGGATTTTATAACATCAGTGTTAGCCAGTTCTTTGCCTAACATGGATTCCTTCTCTGATTCTCTTAATTCTGACTTAACAGATGCCTTTTCATCTAGCTCTTCATTTTTAATTCCTTCTGCTAAAGCCAAATTTGTTTCAGTGCTAGAATATACCTGAAAAAAAAAAAATTTGATTAAGTTTACCAGGATATAATACAACCACCAACAAGCCAAAGTGTGTCTCGAGAGATCCATGAAGAGAGGCAATCAAGTTTGAAGACCAATTAGATAATCAAAAGGAAGTTAACTCTATTCTGATTATAGTAAGGAGTTGGAGTTCGTTTAGGTGGGAGTGTGGTATGGATTGCAAATATGAATAAAAAAAATTCTGACGTCATCAGGTATTAGAAAAAAAAATGGTCATGAAATTAGAAGGGAAATATATAGAAGAAGAAACAAGTTTAAGGTATTTGGAAGAAGTGTTAAAAGAATTTAGGACAGGACTGACAGAATGGATTATTAGAAGAACTCATAGATGAACAGACAATGATCACATTTGAAGACTTGAAAAACTTTTTGTCCAATATTTTAATAATCTAAATATTTCTCAATTTTGTCACTTTCAAAAACAATAAATTACCGTACATATTACTGTTATTGATTAAATTGACCTTATGTTATCTTCAATTTCAGGTGAAGATGTTCCATTTATTGTTGTTGGGATCAAAGGAAAGAAAACATGAAAAATAAGTGACATGGTTCAGGCAATAGAGATTGCATGAACTAGTAATGTAGTGGTTAGGTATTATTTATATATATATATAAATTCGTCTAACATTTATTTATCTCTTTATAGGGACTTGTAATATATACATATGTGTAAGAATGCCACATATGTATATACATATGTGTAAGAATGCCACGTCTTTAGTTTGTTTTTTTATTTCTACATTTCATTTAATAATAAATAAAATAAATAAATAATAGTAAATAATAATAAATAAGAATATATACATCATATAAATAATGTAATAGTGAAGTAATATTGTGAAGTGACTGTTTGGATCCTAATCTATTAGAACCATAAATGTATTCTTATTTATGTAAATATTTAATTTCGTTTGTTTAGTTAAATAAACTATCATCTTTTTGACGAATTCTAAAAGAATAAAGTATTTACCTATAAATTCTAATTCTCATATAGGTTAATTAGGTCTACCGGAGTCTGAGAGAGAGAGAGAGAGAGGAGAGAGAAGGAGTGAGAGAGAGTGCGAGACTATGAAGGAGTAAGAAGAGAGAGACAGCAGAGGAGGCAATGAGGAGAGAGAGAGAGAGAGAGAGAGAGAGAGAGAGAGAGAGAGAGGAGAGAGAGAGAGAGAGAGAGAGAAAGAGAAAGAGAAAGAGAAAGAGAAAGAGAAAGAGAAAGAAGAGAAAGAGAAAGAGAAAGAGAGAGAGAGAGAGAGAGAGAGAAGAGAGAGAGAGAGCAGAGAAGAGAGAGAGAGAGAGAGAGAGAGAGACAGAGCAGAGAGAGAGAGAGAGGAGAGAGGAGAGAGGAGAAGAGAGAGAGATGAGAGAGAGAGAGAAGAGAAGAGACGAGAGAGAGATTGGTTAAAGGCAGATGTATACGTGGGTGAGTGTACTGTTAATCGACGCAGTTAAGGAGCACTGAAGAAAAAGTGGATTGAGTCCAGTAAAAAATGTCTTAAGGAAAGGAATGTGAGGTGAATAATAGGAGTAATGGAGGGTTATGTGAGGTGGGGGGGTATGTTTGGGTGCCTGCCCAGGGGATGTTCTGAACGCCACTTTCATGGATACACTTAAGAGTAGAAGGGGACAGAAAGGGGGTGCTTTCTTTTGACTTGCGTCATATTCTACTACTTTTCTATTTCCGGAGTTTCATGTACACCTCACCCCAACATTATATATATATATATATATATATATTATATATTATATATATATAATATATATATTTATATATATATTTATATATAATATATATTATATATTATATATATATATATAATATATTATTATATATATAGTATTATATATATATATATATATAATATATATATATATATATATATACAGATAGAGAGAGCACATATATTTATAGTATATATATATATATAATATATATATATATATATATATATTATATATATATATTATATATATAATATATATATATTATAATATATATATATATATATATATATATATATATATATATATATATATATATATATTATTATATATATATCATATAATATATATATATATATATATATATATATATATATATATATATATATATAATATATTTATATATATATATATATAATATTATATAATATATTAGTGAATGGGAAACCGATTAGAGCAAATTTGGCCGATGACGATGACGATGAAGATTAGAGCAATTTTGCGCGATGACGATGACGATGACGATTAGTTGAAAAAAGCGACCCAAGATATATTCTCTCTCCCCCCGCTCTCTCTATATTATATATATATATATATATTATATATATATATATATAAATATGTTAGATATTTATATATGATCAAATGTATATATTTATATATATATATATTATATAATATTATATTAGTATATATATATAAGGCTGTAAACAGGAGGGTCAGGGGGTTGTTCAACCTCCCGAAATTATTTTAGTGATCAAAATTTTTGATTTCTTAATTTAAATAATATAAATATATAATAATAATAATAAAATAATATAATATAATAATAATATAATAATATAATAATAATAATAACTAAATAATAATAATAGTTAATCAATGAAAATGGAAAAGTATTTATTAATGAAATGAGGAGACATGTTTGTGGTCCGTAACGATTTCTAGCGTCAATAGTGGCTATTTCCTCATCACATGTTAAAAATATTTAGACTAAGGCGGGAACTTAATGTAAGGCTACTCAATAGGACATATGATTGGATGTATAAAGATTTAAAAGATAAGGAGGGAGCTGAAAGTAATCGTTTGATGGGATGAGCAGTGTATCATTATCCTTCTCACAAGCTAAATTTTTCTTTTCGCTCATATCATCTCCTTCTACTAATCTTTTCTTCCTTATACATCCATGGTAGATCTGTGCTTATTCTCTGGTATTCAGGTTAGAGACAGTGCCTATCGGTGTGGAAAAATTCTCGTTCTCCTATCTCTCTCGTAATTTTCATTCAGCTAGAAATCGTTGCAGGGATACTCTTTCGACGAGCAAGCTGGCTTTAATCAAAGGAAAGTGCGCTAACCTCCTCTTGGTTCTCCTACTGACAAATCTTTCATTTCTAGCAACTTCTGTAAATCTGCCCTTTCCTCCTCTTATGCGATCTGATCATTGTGTTGCTAATTCTCCAACTGAAAAGGCTAATCTCTTTCGGCCCTCGCTCAACTATATTCTCTATGTCTAAATAGCTTAGCACTTTCCCTCGAAGGTCAGTGTTGGAAGCCGTCTCGCATGTACAAAAATAATTCCGAAAAAAGGAAGCCGCTCTGATCCTTCTAACTATCGCACTGTAAGCTCTCACTTGTATTCTATCAAGATCTTTGACTTCTCCACTCACTTCTTAGATCATGTGAAACTTTACTACCGATCCGCCAGTGACGGCTCCTCGCTTTGCAACAAAGTCTAACTCGGCGACTATACATTCCATATCTAACCGGATTTATGGTTTTTTCGCTTTCTTAAGGAATTACGGGGAGACTGGTGGTGGCGCTTGACATATCCAAAGCATTTGACCGGCGAGGTATGGGCAAGCGTCCTGCTCTCCAAGGGCCCACCTCGTGTTGGGTTTCCTCTTCTGCTTTGCCTTACTTATATTTAGCTTTCTTTCAAATCGCTCAATATCGGCTGTTGTTGATGGGCGACTTCTTCTTCTTTTCTGTCAATAGTGGTGTTCCTCAGGGTTCTGTCTTATCTCCTACTTTATTCCTACTTTTCATTAATGATCTTCTCACCTGCACCTCTAACTCTATCCACTCGTATTCCGATGACTCGACCTTTAATCTTTAACCATATCAATTCTAAACTTCCACTTTTTACCTCTGAATTGGTCCTCTGCGTCTTTAATTTTTCCGACTTTATTCTCCGTGAATGGATGAAATAAATTTTGTGAAATTCAAATTCTTTTGAAACCCAACTTTTAAAAATCTCCTTCTCCAAAATACCTTCTAACTTCCTGTCTCTTTCCGATGTTCTGTCGTCTCTTCCTGTTGACAATATAACATCCTTGGCCTTAAAATGAACAAAAAAATGTCTTGAAACCTCACATCAAAACGGTTGCTAAGGCGGCGGCCTTCAAAGAACTGGAAGTTCTGTTTAGACCTCCTTTTATCAGTTGCTCTGCTATACAAAGGTCTCATTCGCCCACGTATGGAGAACTGCTCTCATATCTAGGGGGGGCGGGGCTCTGGTTTCACCCGGCTTTTGGAACAGGGTCGAGTCACCGGCTAAAAAGGCTTATAAAAACTGTTCTGTACTTTCCAGTTCACTTGAACCCTCTATCTTTGCGAGGCGATTTTGGTGCTCTTATCTCTATCCTATAGGTACCACAGCAGCTGCAAGTGCTCCGGATTGAACTTAATCACTCGCTAACACCACCCTTTTTACGAACGCCTTCTGTAGCACAATGGTGCTGTGATCCTGCGCACGAGTATTGTGTTGACCTTGGTAACTCCAGGCTAGTTTGCTGTGGTGCTTCGCTTCTTTTCCCACCACCTCTGTTTTGTGGAATTCTCTTCCATCTTCTGTAATTCCTACTGAATTTAATCTCCTCACTTTAAAGCCTGCGTCTGTGCTCATATGCGTAATTTACGCTAGTAGGGTGAACTTTTGAAGAGTAAACTAAACCCCTCCTTGAATAGGCCTCTGCCCGTGTCTGCCCTTGAGTGGTGGTGATAACTGTAAAAAAAATCCTTGGAATGGGCAGATATGTAGCAAATGAACTGAATCTCCTATCCCCATCAAAACACATTCAGATTATCCCAAGAAATCGTACTCTCTTCAACATTACCCTCAAGATGGATATATGTCGCAACCACACATAATTTTGACCTTTTCAAACCTTAAATTTAACCTTTAGACTTCTAGTACCCACACTCTAACATAGCTCTCTACCACAACTCACTCCTCAGAAATTGCAAATCCTTCAATCCCCTCTCATTCCTTTCCACAGCAAAACAAACACATTTCACACCCCAGGCCACTCCATTTTACCGTTCTTTCATCTTTGTTTCAGTCACAGCGAGCAAATCAAATTACCCATTTCTAAATACACCCATCACCTCTCTCCTCATCTCCTCAACATTTTTTCTATGACATTTCATATACATATATCGATTCATACATTTTCGCCGAAGGATAGAAGGGTGCTTACTGCGATCACGACCTTCTCCGAGGCATGCATAAGGATTCCTGGCAAAAGATAAGTGGTGGGCAGCCAACCTAATACCGCTGTCTCTTAGTCGCCTTCTACGACACGCAGGACATACGATGTGGGCAATTTTTTTCTCCTACACATATGGATATAAGGATAGGGATGTCTGTAAGATGTTGTCTAGAAGAGGGGTGTGGTATGTGTAAATGATATGTTGTCTGGAGGATGAGTGTGGATATGAACGCATAACAGAAAGGCGAACCATTAGGCACAGGAATGTCATACATACTAGGGGTGTACCGGAACTGAAATTTTCAGTTCCGGCCGGAACCGGAATTAGCCGGAATCACAAAAAAAATTCCGGCCGGAATTTTCCGGCCGGAACGCGGAATTTCTTAAGACTTTCCTTAACTATAAGAAATGTTAAAAAAAAAAAATTATTTTTTATACTTTCATTATAAAATCTTAATAATTTAGTATACGGCCAACTTCATAACATATGGAAAATCATCATCGGAAGAGAATATCTGGAGGTCCAAAAATTTTAATAGTAAAAGGGAGAGTCTTGTATTTTTTAGAACAGGGGAAACCACAAAAGAGCAATAGATCCAAGCCGTGAGATAAGTGCGTTTTGAGGAGAGTTTCTCCCCAAAAAAGATTTGGCATATCAATGACCCCAAATCACAGAAAATAATGAATTTTATCGCATTGAGTAACTAACTATTCACAGTCACAGAAGAGAAGGGATTCATAGAACTTATTGCCCATTTTCAACCAAATATCTTATTCCTAGTAGAAAATATTTTGTAGAGATGTTACCAACTTCATACAGGAAATTATGATCAGCAGTATTCGAGAAGTTATCTATGACTGATCAGATATCATTTACTACAGATATATAGAGAGCTGAATAATTCAAACGAGTCATTATTTCTTTAATTGACCTCTGGCTTAAAAAAAAAAAAAACCAAAAAAAAAAAAAACCAGCGAGTTTAAAAAATGGACTGTGTACTCATGT
>JABUQX010058549.1:25000-44971 GCA_015478945.1 Trachelipus rathkii
GCATTTGTAAAGATACGGTAATATCCAATTCTTAAACTACTAAAAGACAACTTTAACAAATGAAACTATAACAAAATCAAATTAAATATTTGAAAACATTTATTCATCTAAAATAAGATAATAACATTTCTCTATTATTATAAATTGACTAGTAAATAACGAAATTAAATTTCATTTCATAATTTCTTCTTTACTTTGATGAGTATGGTTGAGTCCAAAAATAAAAAAACAGGGGTCTAAAAAGTTGCAGTTTCTTCAGAAAATAGTTTAACCTTATTATGGGAATTTGCAACAAAAATTGAGCATGATACTGGAAGACATTTTTTTAAATTTTCACAATTTTTATAGTTTCATGCAAAACTTTATTTTTCTACTTTTATAAGTGATAGGAATAGGATTTCAAAAGCTTTGTCATAAATACTGTATTAAATTTTTTTTCCTAAATACTTACGCTATGTTCTGTAAATACTTATATACAGTGTTTCATCAAAATTAAAATAGCTAAAAATATTCAAGGTTTCAGGTAAAAATTGTAAATGCTCAATAAACTTTTTATTTTTGATAACAATGTAAAGTCAATCAAGTAAGTAGATTAATTACACTCTTCATGGTAATGTTTCTTTGTATCCCACACTTTTAGAAGCTTTCTAGATTTTAATTTCTGTCTTATAAGACCATCTCTCTGATGAAATCCAACAACACACGCTGCTGCTTCTGTTACAACTTTTACATGCCTCTCAACATCTTGATTATGACATGATTGATCTTCTTTCTACAAGGGGATTTGTTTTTAATTTCTCTAGCTCCTGATTACTTAAATTAAATATTAGAGGTGGCTCCTTTATTTCTTGAGAAAATAAATTAATCAGATTATAATATAGGCTGGTGCCTTTGTACTTATTTTTAGAACAGTAAATTTTCAGATCTCATTTTTGAATGGAACATTTTCACCAGCATTCTTATTAGGTTTTTGATAATTAAATTCTGAATCTTTATCATATCCTCTCCATTCTAATATTCAGTTAATGGCAGTGATTCTTACCTGGCTGTCATTATCGCTTAACATTGCCAGTAATATACTTTCAGAATGAGCACGAAATCCATTCTGTTCAAAAGTTGGTAGTTATGTAGCTAATGTGAGAAAGCATTACCTAACTATTGTGTTAAAACTATAAACTTTTAATATACAAAAATAGTATCAAAAAATTCTTTGAAGTTTTTTTTAGCGATTGACATACATTTTAAATGTATATCTTCAATAAAAATAAAAAATAACGCTACTAAAAACATCATTTTTAGGCTTTATTTCGTTCGTGTGGGAATGAAGAATAACTGTCGAAATGGGTTTCAACTTATCGATACATCGATATTTATTATTTATCGATATTACAATTTTTTTAACGATTTTGAACGATTTTATCACAGTATAAATATATCCAGTATAAATATTTTTACTATGATCAAAGTTTGCTAATGATTTTATATTAAAAAACTGTACGTATTTAAAAGAAAAAAAATATTGCAGAACAATTTTTTACGTAATGTAATATATATATATATATATATATATATAATATATATATATAGATTATATATTATTATATATATATATATATAATATATATATATTATAATATATATATATATATATATTATAATATTATATATATATATATATATATATATATATTATTATATAATATATATATTATATATATATAATATATATTATATATATATACTATATATTATTATATATTATATATATATAAAATTCAAGGTTGGGGATTTTTTTGATTTTTTTAGAAAAAAATCAATTTTTGACAGGGTTGGGGATTTTTTTGATTTTTTTTAGAAAAAAATCAATTTTTGATTTCTTTGATTTTATTGATTTTTTTGATTTTTTCCGATTTTTTTGATTTTTTTTCAGATTCGTGACGTCACGCGAAACATATATATAAATATATATTATATATATAATAATAATATATATATATATATATAAATATATATAAATATAAATTAAATATTTATATATATATATATATATATATATATATATATATATATATATATTATATATATATATATATATATTATATATATATATAGTGAGTGAGTGAGAGTGAGAGTGAGTAATTATAAATATATATATAATATATATATAGTAAGAAGACGCAGAATCCAATCTAGAGTGTTCCATTCAACCCATAAAAATTAGAATTAAAGAATTTAATTTTCAATAATAATGTAATTAATTAATAGAATATTATTATAATAAGAAGCCCCATGGGCTACCAGACTGTCCCAGTCAACCCACAATAATTAATAATTAAGAATAATAATAATAAAAGCCGCATTGGCCCCCTCTAGAATGCCAGTCAATCCATTAAAATTAATAAATAAGAATAATAATTCAAAAGCCGCATGGGCCTATCTAGACTGTCTCCAGTCAACCCATAATAATAATAATTAAGAATAAATATTAAGAAACTGCATTAACCCCTCTAGAGTGTCCCCCAGTCAACCCATAATTTATAAGACAAATACTTAAGAAGCAGCCATGGTTCTTTTAGACTGTCCCAGTCAAGCAATAAAAATTAATTAAGAAGCCGCATTGGCCTTCTAGAATGTCCCAGTCAACCCATAATATATAATAAATAAAATAATACTTAAGAAGCGTATGGGCCTATCTAGACTGTCACAGTTATACCAATAATAATTAAATAATTAAAAATAATAATTAAGAATCCGCATTGACCCCTCTAGAATGTCCAGTCAACTCATAATAAATAAAATACATAGTTAAGAAGAATGTCCCAAGTCAAAATCGCAAAAAAAATTAATAATTGAATTTAAATAAGAATAGACTTAGGAAGAAACATGGTCCTTTTTAAGACTGTCCCAGTCGACCATAAAAATTAATAATTGAGTAGCCGCATTGGCCACTCTAGAATATCCCAGTCAACCCATAATACATAATAAATAAGAAATATTACTTAAGAAGAGCATGGGTCTTCTAGACTGAGTCCCAGTCAACCAAATGAATAATTAATAATTAAATAATAATACTTGATGCCACTTGATCTCATAGAATGTTCCCAGTCAACTCATATAATAAGAATAATTTAAGAAGTCGCATGTCGTTTTTAACCTGTCCCAGTCAGACCAATAAAATTGATACATTGAAGATGGCCGCATTCGGCCCCCTCTAGAATGTCCCAGTCAACCCATAAAAATTAAGAACTAGAATAATTTTAATAATAATTAATGTAATTAATGATAGTATTTATAATTAAGAAGCAACATGGGCCTATAGACTGTCCCAGTCAACCAACAAAATTAATAAATAAGAATAATAATTCAGAAAGGCCGCATGGGCCTATCTAGACTGTCCCCAGTCAACCAAAAAAATTAAGTATTAAGAATAAATTATTCTTAATTATTAATTATTATGGGTTGACTGGGACAGTCTAGATAGGCAAATGCGGCTTCTGAAATATATTCTTATTTATTATTATTATGGGTTGAGACTGGGACATTCTAGAGGGCTAATGCGACTTTTTAATTATTATTCTTGATTATTAATTATTGTTGGTTGACTGGACACTTCTAGGCAGGCCATATGCTTCTTAATTATATACAATTCAATTAATTACATTATTTAAATTAAAATTATTTTTAATTCTTAATTTATGATTTGACTGGGACATTCTAGAGGGGCCAAAGAGGTAGTCAATTATTTAATTTTTTATTGGTTGCAATTTTAAAATGACCATGTGGCTTCTAATTATTATTCTTATTTATAATGAATGTTTGACTGAGACATTCTAGAGGGATGAATGTGGCTTAATTATTATTTTTTAATTATTAATTATTATTGTTGACTGGGACAGTAGATAGGCCCATGCGGATTCTTAAGTATTACTCTTATAATTCTTAATTTTATGAGTTGACTGGGACATTCGAGAGGGGCCTATGCGGCTTCTTAATTATTATTTTTATTGGTTGACTGGGACTGTCTAAAATAGGACCATGCGGCTTTTTTAAGTAATTAATTCTTATTTCCTTATGGGCTTGACTTGGATCATTCTAGAGGGGTTAATGCAGTTTCTTAATTTTTATTCTGAATAATAATTAAGAAGTTGCATTTAACCTCACTAGAATGTCCCAGTCAAACCCATAATAAATAAGAATAATACTTAAGAGCCGCATAAGCCTATCTAGACTGTCCCAGTCCAACATAAAAAATAATAATTAAGAAGCTGAATTGGCCCCTCTAGATGTCCCAGTCCAACCAAATAATAAATAATAATAAGAATAATACTTTAAGAAGCGCATAGGCCTATCTAGACTGTCCAGTCAACCAATAATAATTATAATATTATATAAAAATAATAATTAAAAATAATAATTAGAAACCGCATTGTCGAACTCTAGAAATGTACCAGTCACTCATAATAAATTAAGAATAAATTACTTAAGAAACCGCATGGTCCTTTTAGACTGCCAGTACAACCAATAAAAACTAATTAATAATTAACGAAGCCGCAATTGGCCCTCTAGAATGTTCCAGTCAACTCCTAATAAATATCAAATGATAAATAGAATAATAATTTAAGAAGCCACATGGGCCTATCTAGGCTGTCCCAGTCGATCAATCAATAATAATTAATAATTAAAAATAATAATTAGAAGCCGCATTGACCCCTCTAGAATGTTCCAGTCAACCAACATAATAAATAAGATAATACTTAAGAAGCCGCATGGTCCTTTTAGACTGTCCCCAGTCAACCAATAAAATTAAATAATTTAAAGAAGCGCATTGGCCCCTCTAGAATGTCCCCAGTCAACCCATTAATAAATAATAAAATAAGAATAATACTTAAGAGCCCGCATGGGCCTATCTAGACAACTTCACGCCTATTCTTATCCTCAAAGCCCAAAAATTTACCTCCTCGTTGCTTTACGTTGCGCCCTCTTCAGCATATCTGTCTTTTCTAATAAGGGTGCTAAAATTGTAGACAAATTTAAAAAATGGCCTAACATATCTATTATAAGACATTATACAAAAACAATATATATAATTAGCATGCATCTGGCATTAATTTTCAATTTTTAACCCTAGGCCCTAGCTCTGGGTTCAAAATCTTACAATGGAAAAAAATGAAACAGCAGCACTAAAGAATGTAACAGACTTACGGGTTACAATGCCAAGTTTGATGAAAACTTTGAAAAAATATTTAAAAACTCATTCAATATAAAGTTTTCTTTAGCTAATTAATTTGCTTGCTTGAGTTAGATCACTTAAATATACAAAAAATAAAAAAAATATTAAAAATTAAAAAAATCGAAAAAATCAATAAAAATAATAAAATCAAAGAATATCATGATTTCTTTAATAAAAAAAAATCAAGTAAAAAACTCAATTGATTTTTTTCATTTGATTTTTTTCGTGCCATCCCTGATTTTTGATTTTATTTGATTTTATTGATTTTTTTTGATTTTTTTGATTTTTTCAGATTCGTGACGTCAAGCGAAATATATATATATATATATATATATATATATATATATATATATATATATATATATTATATATATATATATATAATTATTATATATATATATATATATATATAAAATAATATATATATTAATATATATATATAATATATATACTATATAATATATATATATATATATATTATATATATATAATATATATATATATATATAATATATATATATATATATATATATATATATATATATATATATATATATATATATATATATATATATATATATATATATATATATATATATATATTAATTATAGAGCCAGTAGGAAGACGCAGAATCCCAATCTAGATTGACCCATTCAACCCATAAAAATTAAGAATAAGAATAATTTTTAATAATAATTAATGTAATAAATGAATAGTAATCATAATTAAGAAGCTGCATGGGCCTTCCTAAACTGTCCCAGTCAACCAACAATAATTAATAATTAAGAATAATAATTAAAAAGCCGCATTGGCACCTCTAGAATGTCCCAGTCAATCATTATAATTAATAAATAAAGAATAATAATTCTGAAGCCCGCATGGGCCTATCTAGACTATCCCATCAACCAATAATAATTAATAATTAAGAAATAATAATTTAAGAAGCTGCATGAACCCCTCTAGAATGTCCCAGTTAACCATAATATATAAGACAAACTTAAGAAGCGGCATGGTCCTATTTAGACTGTCCAGTCAACCAATAAAAATTAATAATCTAAGAAGTCGCATTGGCCCTTAGAATGTCCCAGTCAAACCAATATAAATAATAAATAAGAATAATACTTAGGAAGCCGTATGGGCTCCCAGCAACCAATAATAATTAATAATTAAAATTAATTACTAATTTAAAATTGACCTTACTAGAATATATACTATATATATTATATATATTATATATATATATATATATATTATAATATATATTATATTAATATATATTATAGTTATATAATATAATATATATATATATATATATATATATATAATATATAATATATATATATATTAATATATTATATATATATATATATTACTATGACAAAGTCTATTTTACTGAAGGCGGCTCCACACTGCGGGTTGTCAACCCTTGAATCTTTTAATCTTTTTACGGTGCTCGTTACCAAAAACATAATAGTACAGGGTAGCCTTGGACCATATAATAGATTTTCTATTTAGGAGATTTATTATTTATGTTAAGTTATATATTTAATATATATATATAATATTATCATATATATATAATATATATATATATATATATATATATATTATATAATATATAATATATACTATATATATATATATATATATATAATATATGCTAATTTATATATACTATATATATTATAATATATACTTTCACATGATACCAATACCGACTCACGAGGGCAAGCCCTTTTCAAAGGAGGGGCAAAAAAAATAAAGAAATAAATAAATACCAATTAAATAAAAATTAAACATAAAGAAAATAAAAACATTAAAATAATGGAAAGTAAACCCACCCCCTGACCCTTGTCTAACGCAATTCCCTCAGGTGGCGCAGACGCGGGACTTAAATAGAGGAAGATTAAATATTTTGCGGGGAAAGTAAAAGAAGGCAAGGAGTTTCGACAAAAGATGTGGCTGAGGAAGAAGGAGGTACCACATAACGAGTGAATCCTTGAGTCTCCAAATATTCACAAGTTTTCATAGAGAAGAACCAAGCAACCTCTCTTGTGGTTACAGGGCGACGCAGTGGTGGGGAATCGAGAGAGTGTCAATCTCTCGCGAGCACCTGCCGTTATAATACCTATAGAAAAAGAGATAAGGCACCTACGTCACGACGCAGAGAAAGCAGGGTCAAGGGAGTCAGAGATGTATGGTACAGTTTACGTAAGCTCTTAGCCTTAGCCTTCAACTCTTACCAAAAGGAGGTGGAACCAGATTCCACCCCAAAGACATCAAAAGAATAAAGAAATATAGAGACAAGTAAACAGCCACATGGGCCATATACGGAGACTTGATAACCGACAGTACAACCCTCTAACCCAAACATGCTCATGCAAATCCACAAAGCAACCTTAAGGCTTGTCAATTTGTTGTAACTCAAATCACCAATTTGGCATTTAGCACCAAACTAATGATATTAATAATTATGCATACAACAAACATCCCACATAGCATTAATACACTAAGTTATGGTCACACATGCCATCTAACTATAATTATATATCACAACTAAAAAACCCGCCAATTTGGCTTCGTCAATAATCAATTATATGCATTCCCAACCCATCCATTACGAATCTAACCTTTACTTAAATGTTGCATTTATCGAAGAGTCACGACTCAACAACCTCCTCGTGGCAGACTATTCCAAAATTTAACAACCCTATTACTGAATTTCAATGCTTTCTTATATCAAGATGGCATGCTTTCTTCTTAATTTCTTATTATGCCCCGGTCACCTGTCCATGTTCTACTATGAAAAATTTTATTGAATCTCCTGTATTAATCAATAGATGTAAATATTTTGAGACTTGTATCATGTCCCTCTGAGAAATCGCCTTTCACAAAAAACATTCCCTAACTCCTTCAGCCTCTCATCATAGCTCTTACCCTCAAACCCAGAAATCATCCCTGTTGCTCTACGTTGCACTCTCTCTAGCATATCTTAAGTCTTTCTTTAAATAAGGGCCCAAACTTCGTAGCAGCACATACTACTATTACTGGCCTAACACTAGCTATTATATCAGTTTACTATATTACTTTGCCAGTTTTGCTCCTTGTAAACAAATCATCATTGAGAATTTTATTATGGCCAAGCCATATCAATTTAAGTATTTTATATATCTCTTATCGCCTTCATAAACAATTAATCATAGGAGGAGATTATCTTTCTTTGCCTAATTTCAAATTACATAGCTTATACCATCAACATACAATAAGCTTTACTACGCTTTCAATACTCTTTCTGGTTTATATTTTTTTTCATATGGATAATCCATGCCATTAGTACTCCAAAGTCCATAATCACCCATTTGTTATCGTTACATGATAATAAATACTTTTATTTGATGGTGAGCGCTCCTATAGAGTAGAGTTTGGGAAGTAACGCGTTACACAACACGTTGGTTTAAACTATTTAAAGAGTTTCATTCTTGTTCACTCTTCATACTCTGACCCTTCACACACAAGAATATTTATCAAGTATTCTAAAATTGTTCGACATTATTATTCATTACGTCTTGGCAACTTAATAGTGCTCGAGTAGAGTAAATTGGTTTCACTACTATTTAAGTTTATGCATCTGCAATTATGAAGAATGCTGTTTGACATTTAAAGAAGAGAGAGTGTGAGAGAGTGTGTATATATGTGTTCATGTCCTGTTCGAAATAATCATGTGTTTATATATTATCAAAAGTAAATTCATATTTGTGGGGCCCCAATGCCACTAGGAACCTACTGTGGCGTACAGCTAAGTGCATGTGTGTCATATCGATGATTGTACCCAAACGTAATTGTATGCACTCATATCCTATCGAGTGTTATAGTTATAGTAACACACTTGTTTTTCTTATTCGCTAACCACACTCACTCTCTATTTCCACCATGTATTGACCTGCACTTGATAAAGCGTCAAGTCACCCTATAACCACAGCTTTTTTGAGTATGTATATCTATATATTGTCTGTTCACACTCACTTGCAAAAGAATGTGGGGATACCTTTATCAAAATTTAGAGTTTACTAGCTAAATATACAATATCTAATATGGAATATCCTCTGATCTCGTTAAAAGTCAGTATATTCGAGGTTATTGTTAACATTAACTATGCTATAAAGTGTCTTATATGACGTGAACCTTAAATAATTTGGGCTCCCTTCTATCTGAGAAATACACATGCTCTTGAGGGGCAGGAGTCTGAATTAGTAACCTGTTATGTAGTTCATTCTTAAATATTTCTCTATCTGATTACCTTTGCAGTAACATTTTCCACGAGAATCCCGTTTTACAAACAAACACAGTTAGATGTAATGACCTATCGACCTATTATAATTTGTAGTCCCATAAGGTCTTACCTTACATAACGCGTATGTGTCTCTACTCAAAATAGGCCATGCAACTAATATTACCATTTCACAAGTTCAATTGGTACCTTATATGTGTAACTAACAAGAAATCTAATCATTTGATCAATATGACTAATATAGTATTTGCGCTATACACATGATAGATCATAAGTATTCACAATAGCATTTGCAATGTAAAACTGGTATAGCTAATCCTTGGCGCTCTTCTCACGGGACACTTTACGCTAGTGATTTTAGGCCCATATAAGAGTCCGTTTATGCAGAGGGTACTGCAGCTCTTACTCTGCGTTTCAATAGAATCTTAGATCACAAATCTCTCTATAATATTCTCTACATGCAAATTCACAATATTACTGCATAGTATCTATTTGTTAAATTGCATACAAGAACTATTAGTCTTCCAATCATTTGATCTTAGGTGATCATAATGCTCCGCTCAGTTTAAGCTCTAGAGACTTGAGCTAATATATATATCATGTTTTTTTGAGAAATGTTTGAGCATATTTCACTATACCGAACTATTCAAAGTAAATTCTTATTATCATTCGATAATTTTAAAATATGTGGAATATACACTCTTCAAGGGATCGGTCCATACTTCTTACCGTGTTCTCTAGATTTATATAAGAAGTACTAAAAAAATAATCTCTTTGGGTGTCAGTAGTATTACTTATTACTTTAGATTCAGCGTGTTCCTTGAGTGTGATAAAATTTTTAACTTTCGTGTCCATCTCACCTACCCGTGTGCTTTACTATAATAATTGGATTTAGTTACACACTCTTATGTATTTCATTTCTATTTTTCCTATATTTTCTAAAAATCATCTTCCCTCATTTACTTACCTTTGGAATATTTTTAAAACATCCTACGATTTTGTTATCATTAAAGTCGTTCATGCTAAAGCCTCATTTAGTATTTTTCTAGTTTATATTTCGCCTACCTCCCAGCAAAAGAAACAATTTAAATATTTGTTAAAATATTTACTTCATGCTTGATCGGTATCAGATAATAATTTGGGCTCTCTAGGTAATTTAGGCTGGTGTTTGGGTATCTCCTTTGCAGCACAGGTTCTTCGTCTATAGCACACACCACCTAATGGTTTTTATCTTTTAAAAACTCAATACGAGAGTGATCCTTGAGTAATTGATATGCGTGTATAAACGTTAAAATTTGAGCTTAGTCAGAATTGTTTCCCCAGAACATGCACTAAAAAGACACGTTTATTGGTCTTTTAAACACTCTTATTATGCCCACGTTTAGTAGTATCTATAGTGAGTCATTCTCGAAAAATATTTGGGTAAATAAATGCAAATTTCGAAGAATCTAAGATCTTTATACATTATTATATCCTTGCTCATTTTAGGGGCCAGATATTACATTCATATTTATAAATTCTAATTATATTTATGGCACACTAATACAAGTTCCTAAAGAATTCTCTCTCAACTACTAAATCTTCGAGAGCTCTTCCATGTGTACAAATGATTAGTTTAGGGATCTACTTAAGCTAGTAATTTCTAGCTTAAGTGGTGCTTTTGTGAGTGATGGTATAGGTGCTTTCCTTTTGTGCGCACCCGAGTCTGCAGACTCACGATAAAGTAAATCGATAAGTTTATCTAACATATTCAGTATAAGTGAATAAAGCGTAGTCAAGCCTATTTAAATTATTTTTCATAGTTGATGAATGCAGAAAATACTTAGAGTCGCAAGTGCAACATACTATTAGAATTTGTTATAATATTTATAAGTGACAATATCCGATTCGATAGCCCAGGAAAATTAATAACACGCTAAATTATGACCATTAAGTACTTATTTATTAATCTCTTGAGTGCGTCCATGGCTGTCCTACTGCATTTGCTTGTGTGCAATCATATTTCCTGACATTGAATTTCTTTTTGACCCTTGAGTGCCTAGTGGGCTAACTCACAGTAAACAACCACATTCTATTACCTAAATTATTATTTTATTTGTGTAAGTAAGAATATTAATCGTTAACGCATGCGAAGGCACTCTCCGATATTACTCATGTATCGATGGATTCATTATATAGGTGTCTGTCATACTTAATACAGATAATAGAGAATATTGCTTCTTTAACAATCATATGTTGCGCATACACAATATTGTTCCAATACCACATGGTTAGCTTAACTTCGCTCTATGCTCTGGCAAGTGAGATAAAATAGAAGTGAATATCCTGTCTACTTTCATTATTCTGAGAAAGGGAGCTTCTCCTAAATAGATGTCTTTACATATTAAACTCCATTGCTCTCAGTTAATGGCAACATAAGGTGTCTAGATTCTCATGTTTATTGGTATATACTAATTCAGCTGATCTTTTAGTGTGAGTTTCTTAGAGTCGTACAGGCCCTATTGAGCATTTTGAGATGCGTAAACAATCATTCGTTGAGATGAGTAACGAGATATATCATCTGCTGTCCTCACTCTTTTGATTATTTATCTATCATGCATTATTGTAACCACTCGATGTAAAAACACTAGTGAAGTTAATTGTATCCTCAGCCACTGATAATTTATATGGTTATTATCTGTTATATTTGTGGCTTATTATATCGTATGATTATCTAGATATATAATGCCTCACAACGATCAACTCTGTCCTCAAACTCTATTCCTAGTTATATTTGGCTCACTTATAAACAAGCCATCTCTCCATATACTGTGTAACTGAGTGAGTAGTTCTTCAGAGAATCGATACCATTATCGAACTTGAGAGAGCTCGCAATCACGGCTATACTGCTGTATAAAAGATACGGTTTATCACAGGTTAATTTCGTTTACCCTAGTCAAAATAACTTACCAAAAACTGGTAACATACTCTTTCATAGAGATAAATTCATAAATTCTACACTTAATATATCGTGTGCTAGTGAATACACCGCAAGTCCTAAGTGAAGTTTAATTTCCCATCAATTTCCTGTTAGATACACCTTGTCATAACACTTGAACGCAAATGCTATAAAACTTCATGAAGAATTATACTCAACCTATTCTTCCTAAGCTTTTTCACATCTTTTCTATAGTTATGGCATTCTTCTCTCAAAGAACCTATAATCTGGCTCCTATGTATTTAGGGCGCGTGGACTTTATGATTGTAAAACTACTCTTATCGTATCTTTCTACAAACTCGTGTCTATATATATTTTGAGTACACAATATCTATTTAGTGCACGATTCGGACAATCATAATCGACACGCATATCGAATAGACATCTAATTTTTCTCTCTTATATCTATTCTGCACATTTCATATATAGCAAAGAGAGTGAGAGTGAGAGAGTGTGTATTTCCTGTAGATTTATGTGTAATTATACCATAATGTTATGCTACAAATCTGTTTTTCATTTATATATTCACATATATTGATATAAGGTCCTGTCTATACTATATCGTGAACTTAGAGTCCTCTAATTTAAGCAATGCTTAGTTGATGTTCCTTTCCTGTTGATAAGTCTTAACATACTCTATGAGTTCAACACCGTAAATTGGCACCAATTTACATATTCTCTATGATGTCCGTGCCCTCATGATCTAAAAGACGGTACCAGCGAAACGTGTCTCACTAAGGCACGGTCCACTGACTTGACTTGATCTTTCGAGATCCGTGTCAATCTTTCTTTTATTATTGATTTGTAATCTAATCTCTAAAAGAAACTCTATTACTTTACATAAATCTGCATTGCTATAAGACCATGATTTATAAATCTACTATATAGAGCATTCTTGGTTTTATCATACCATCACTCTTTGGTCCTCTCTACTGGCTCATAATAGGTGAATCTACTTAGGATATGGCTTGTTTATCGACGCGCTCCTATGGCTTCCTTCGTCGACTCACACCGTGCTCATAAAAATTTACACATTTTACATCATCTGAGATCTCCTACTACATCTTTGTGTCATAGCTCATATGCCTTCTCTTATCTTATGCTCACTATAATGTGTGTATCTTGTCAATCTCACGTGCATATACTTTAAACTAGTCAGCATATATATATATCCTATACACTTAATATTTTATACATTATTAGCACATTTCAAGTAACACTAAAAGTTGAGCTTATGCAAATTCACGCTTCACAGTCTCCGACGTTTCTCTCACCTTCACATTAAAATTTGGCAGATATGCCATACCATACTTATTTAAGATTATTAATTTAGCTTCTAACTGATAAGGCCTTTCTATCAATTTGTTTACCTAGAAAAGAGAGGGTATAATTAAATCATAAATGCCCTTATAAAAGAAAAATTAAAGACTCACACTCCGTTATATAAAATGAATTTAAAATATTTGCAAATACAAGCTCCGAAATTTTAGTCTATAGCCTAAGACGTTGAGATGTAAATTGAAGAGTCTCACTAGTAGTTAAAGGGAATAAAAAATCTGTAGTCTTTTGTAAACTATTTGGGATAATATTCCTTTATGTGTATAAAATTTACAAATAAATATAGTCAAACTTAAATATATAAGACTTGGTTAATTTTATAATAAGAATAGTTCTAGTTAAGTATAATCCAACAAATGTTAGCATTCCGAGACACGATGTGAAAACAGTTAATTCATCATTATAATCTCTGGTAGGTCTTAGCCCTAGGGTTAGTCTATCAATTAGAGATATTATCAAACAATTAATATAAATATTGCTAGAGTCGACGTGGTATTAAAGAGACACTAAATATGTTATGTAGAATACAGAGTAATCACTCAATTTGTTCTTTTGTGTGAGAGAGTGTGTCGTTCACATATATCTCAATTATATACACATTCAAATTATATATATTATTAATATAAAGTATTAGTAATCAAACTTATTTTATATTGTTATATGTGTATAGCAAAAGAAAAAATAATATAATATATATATATACACACCTTCAAACTTGTACTCATTTGGTCACTGGTCATCTTATGCATTCTGTTGCTTTCCATCAACAAAGCTGAGTAATGGTAAACGATTTGAATACAAGAGGATTTAAGAGTAATACGCACAGAAAGTAGAATAGAGAGGAAATATTCCAATGAGGAAGGTGAGCTCTAGTCGGAGTAAGGCTGACAGCCATATCCATATCTAGGCAGGTGTTCAAAGCTTTTAGATAATGTCGTATGTTGTAGGATATCTCTAATTGACTTGCCACCTCGAATTCCGCTTCATAAAGCAGGCAGAAACCATAAGAACATTTTATAGTATATAGAATATGATATGTTCAGTTGATTCGATAAACGTGAATCGCAAAGCTCACTATACTGGCACCTGATTATGTTAGAAGGGAATTGAGAATATTCTTATTAATTTATGTATTCGAGATAATAAGTGAAAAGTAAGAGAAAGTGCTTATAATGTACTGTTATGATAGAAATTATTATCCGATAGGTTAATGAGGGACAATATGTCGTTATAGTGATTAGAAGTATTAATTAGGGTCAGAGCGGGCTGAGCCGTTCTTCTTAGGATTGTGAGTGCTAGAGACTCAGAGGTAGATATGATGGGCATTCCAGCTCTGAGAGATCAGTGAATTACGTTTGTATGTAAGGGCATCGGGCAGTACGAGATCTCAACGATGGAAAGGCGCCAGCTACAGAAAGACCTACCTCCTTTTACACAACACGAAAGGAGGTATATAGGCCATCTGGGAGTGACACTGGCTCTTTCGAGACAGTTCATAGATCTTACAGTATCTCATGTGACTCCGATGAGGAGTAAAGGTGACACAGAGGTTTAAGATACAATTATGTACTACACCTGTATAGGGGCTAATCAAGCGAGGAAGAGGTCTAATTATGGGATGTATAGAGTAAATCTGTATTCTCATCAGTGTCGTGGATATGTAGATTAAAAAGAGATAATAAACTCAAAAATCAGTATTTAGGGAGTGTAGTGAGGAAGGTAATGTTTTTAGTCAGAACTAAGAAGAGCGTCAGGGACGGTGTGTATAATTAGAGTCGATATGTGCATACGACTTACTGACGAAAGCAATTATCTCTGGATAAGATGTTTTTGAGCTGTCAACGACACACGGACTATAATATTTTATTATTCAGAGTAGTAAAAACGTAGAACAAGAAATACAGCCGTAGTGCGCATCAACGACTTTCCACTTTTTAGTGGAGTTAATGGAATTCAGTGACTTGGCCAGTCGAAGTAACGTGATTACCCTGCATCGATTACGAGGGACGAGCGGAAATTAATATTATAGTAATGTATAAAGATAGATTAGAGTGATATCTATCTAGGATGTACCTATATACCAAACTAGACAGTTCTTAAAGATCGTGAGTTTTATATTATATCATAGAATATAAATAATTTGTTGTATATCACTACGCTAAGGTATAATTTAGCAGGTGGTTTGAGGTCTCTTCCTTTGTACTAAACCGTAATCTAAATATTATTATATAACACATTTATTATTATGATTGAATGTTAAAATAGCGTAGTATAAATATAATATATATATATACTAGTATCCGATTTATGTTAATATTGTGTATTATGTGTAATAGCAACGAAATCATTTAAATTTGTTAAAAACTATTTTATTTCTCATTATGTTTAAGATCGGCTTCAAATAAAATTATATTATAGTCTCTACTATTTAGTGATAAATATATTGTTATAGGCTAAGTTTTTATGAGGTATCTAATACTACTATTATTGACTCTCTACAATACTACACACCACTCTCTCTGGTGTAGAGACTTTCCAGACCTCATCCATGTTGTGAGCCAACCTCTTTCTTTTCTTTTGAGGCCCTTGATAAATCGCTGTATTGAATAAGCGTCCCAAGTCGAAGGCACTTTCTATAAAACTCTTTTCTCTCAATTCTCTAATTTGAGTTTATCGATATTATAATATAGCATAGAATCTAAATTGTTATATTTAATTAATATTGTTATTACATGTATTAGATTCAGGTTTTTCAATAATAATAATTGTATAAGCTCCATAGTAATTTAGTAGCTATGAGTGTATTATTAGAGGTATCTATATTATATATATAGCCTTATTGCATAACTACCGTGAGTAAATAACTTTAACACATATTATTTATTAGTAAGTGATATAAGGCGTAATAGTATAATGCACTATATTATATATTTGTTATTAATTGTGATATAAAGTGAAAAGATACATAATCTAAAGTTATTTTTAATAATATGTATTATTATTAGTACATAGTTGATTATCGATTTCTCACATTATATTAAAGGTGTAGTGAGTGAGGCTCTAGTAATTTAGGCAGTGATTGTATAATTTTGGTGTGATAAGCGGTTCTATCTTTGCCACCGGCAAAGTAGGGGTACATAAAGAGATGCTCTCGAGACGCGAGTTTGATGTAGTGGAACATATAAAAGGATAGGCAAGGTGTAACGTTTTATTATTCCAGATTACTCACTGGTATGGGATAAGAATCTAATCATTCGTATATCATAATGTATCAATTTCACGAGAGAGAGCGGGTGGGTGTTCTCCGGCAGACACTGCACCTGTAAGGAGGGAAATATATAGTCTACTATCTATAATCGTTCCCCGGAGGCCGAGAGACCCCGACTATGCATGGATTATATGCCTCCATTCAAGATAGACTGAGACAATTCTCATATTGTTCGCAAAGGCTTGAAAAAGGTTGTGTAAAAATTTCTGTTCTGTATCATTGGACTTTTTTTCTTAAAGATATACTATTCTTATCTTAAAACACTCTAAATAACGTTATGACTACATAACTGTATAATAAAATTATATATATACATATTATATATATATTATATAGTAGTATTAGTAATATTTATAAATAATATAGCCGTTAACGTATTACATAGCTTATATTAAGTATTGATTTAATATATATATATTGATTAAATAGTATACTATAAATAATATATCTATAAAATTTATTATTATTTAATAAATATGTATTATTATCACATGTATTTGCTCTCTACTTGTGCCAGATATAGTTTGTGTATTTTTTTTATGACCAAAAATAAATCAAGAATTAGATTATTCAGAGTTTATATTAAGCTTTGCTTATAATATTTTTTGATAGTTTTTTTGGCATTTTGTTTCACAGAGTCGTGACGGTCATCGACGAAATATATATATAATTATATAATAGTCATAGGTAGTTATATTATTATATTATAGATATAGTATATTTCTATTTATGGTATACTAAATACATACCTGTTAAATAATAAATAATACTAATATATTATAACATATTATATATATTATATATATATCTATATATATGTATGTGGAATATAAATCATAAAGTTTATAAATTATTACATATAAGCCTATTTTATATACTTATGAGTTATAATTTAATTATAATAAAATAATTGTGGAAGAAATCTTAAAATTTTAGTTATATAATATAATTACGTATAATATTCTTATGGGTTGACTATGGTACTAAGTCCAAGATAGGTAGCCCAATAGTCTCTGAATGATTTTTATTTCTTATTTATTAATTACTTAATGGATTTGACTTAGTGTAACATTCTAAGATTGAATGGGAATGCCTCCGCACTTTTTTAATTAGATGTAATTTTAATTATATATATTAGTTGTTGTACTTGGGCACGGTGGTAGGCTCAAGCCCAAATTGGCGTGCTTTAATTATAAAGTAGCTAGTAACTCATTCAATTTACATTACCTTATATAGAGAAATTAATTATACTCCAATGTCTTAATATTTATAAATAGTTGTTATGACATCGGGTGACATTCTAGATGGGGCCCAATGCGGTGCTTCATCAATTTAATTAATTAAAGGCGTAGTCAAGCTTATTTATTTTATTTTGGTCGAACTGGGACTAAGTTTTGTAAAAAGGATCCCATATAGCTGCTTCTATAAAGTATTGATCTTTTATTTATTAATGAGTTGACTGGTGACAAGTTGCTAGAGGCGTCCATAGGCTTAATTATTACGCTTTATATAAATTATTCATAATTATTATTAAGTTTTACTGGGTCAGTCTTGATAGGGCCAGCATTTATACGACTTTCTTAAAAGTATTGATGTCTTATTGATTCTATTATTATAATTATTTGTTTTTACTGCTGTCGGGATTATTCTAGAGTGTGGCCAATGCTTCCTCTTAATTTAATTAATGATTAATTAATTAGGATTGACTTGCTGACAGTCTATAAAAGAGAGTGTGCCTCTGTACTATCTAGTGCTTAATAATTTATTATTAGGGGTTGACTGGGACATTCTGAGAGAGAGGTCTAGTTTGCGAGCTTCCGATTATTCTTATTCTGATATACCTATTTTAAGGATAAGACTCGACATTAAACTCCTCTAGAGATTAACACAAAGATAAACTCTCCTCACCACTCAAATATAATTAATGATAAGTGTTAAATAACAGCAGGATAGATAAACGCGCTTATTGTGTTCTTTTTGTAGATCTAGTCTGTGTAATCAAGACTCTAAGTTCTGTCTACTAATATACAACCAATAATAAAAGTAATTGATGTTAATTGCAATAGCGACAGTGGTCTCACCTCTAAGAATGTCTCCACGTGGTCATATCACCCATATTAAATAATAAAATTTATGATAAGGCTAAAAATATGATTAAATTTTTTTTAGCAGGTGGTTATACTTATAAGAAGCAGCATAAGCCTAATCTACGAGACTGTCCCCAGTCACCAAAAAAATAACTATATATAATTAATAATTTAAAAATATAATTAGGAAACCGTCATTGACGCCTCTATTAGAATGTCCCAGTAACTCATAATAAATAAGAAAATAATAATTAGAAGCCGCATGGTCTTTTTAGACTGTCCCATCAACCAATAAAAATTAATAATTAAGAAGCCATACATTGGCCCCTCTAGATGTCCCAGTCAACTCATTAATAAATATCAAATACATAAATAAAGAATAATACTTAAGACGCCCCCCCCTGTAACCGCATGGCCATCTAGACCTGTCCCAGTCACAATAATAATTAATATATTAAAATAATATTTAACGAAAGCCGCCATGACCATTAAACTAAAAACCATAATAAATAAATAAATAATAATATATTTAATGAAGCCTGCAATGTGCCTATCTAGACAACTTCACACCTATTTTTATCTCAATCGCCAAAAATTCTACATCCCTTGCTGTTACGTTGCGCCTCTTCAGACATAATCTTCTTTTTTAATACTGGTGCTAAAATTGTAGACAATATTCAAAATAATGAACTAACACATATCTTATTATACGACATTAATAACAAAAACATATATATAATTAGTGTGCATTGCATTAATTTCAATTTTTTAACCTAGCCCTA
>JABUQX010058550.1:0-12500 GCA_015478945.1 Trachelipus rathkii
TGATTTACTTGATTAACTGCCTTAAAATCAGTAACTATAGACCTTTATGGTGATATTTTAATTCAAAAGAACTTATTTTTATGCTATGTCAGGATAAAAAATTTTGTTATTTTATGTTATGTGGTTAAAAATTTGTTGTCTTTGCAATTATTGGTTGGGGATTAATGATATTTATACGAGGTATTATGGATGAATTTTGTTAAAATATTACGAAGTTGATGTTAAAAATTCGGAACGTTTAGCATTATATTCGCTGTCAGTATGATGATTAGACAGGTTATGATAAATTTTTTTGCTAAATATTACGATGTTATTGTAAAATTAACATGATATGTTAGAGATAATGCTTGAAAAGTGTGGATAGGTTACGTTTTGTACGAAAGTGTTAGGTACTTTACCGTTGTTAAGTGCGGAACTTTGTTAATGTTAGTAGTTTATTAGTACGTATGGTATGTTAGTTTTGTCCGTTGTACATTTATATTCTAGTTCAGGTTACTGTTACCGTTAGATTTTATTAAATGTAAAAAACTTTGTTACGTTTTAGCATATATTCGATGGTTAATATATCAAAGAACTTATTTGTGTTATGTTTTTTAATCGAAATGATACTCGAAATCTGACATGAATCAATAGATCATTAGATCAAAAGGTCATGAACAGGATGGGTAGGATGGGGCGGGGCGGTGACGGGGTGGTTTTGATTTATTGATTTACTGATTTACTGCTTTTAAATTCGGTAAAGTAGTACACTTTTACCATGATATTTTATTCAAAAGAACTTATTTTTATGTTATGTTTAGGAATAAACTTTGTTATGTTTACAGTGTATTTCGTCAAGTCTGTATGAAAATTAGACATGGTTATGATAAATTTTTTGTTAAATATTAATGTTGTCAATGTAAATTATTAACGTTATAATGTTTTAGAGATATGGCTTGGAAAAGTATGAATAGGTTTACGTTTGTAGCTATGTTATTTACTTTACTGGTGTTAAGTGTGGGAACTTTTGTTAATGTTTAACTGTTTTATTATCGCGTAAGTTTTGTGTTTAAGTTTGTCGTTATAACATTATTTCTTAGTTATATGACGCTATGTTTAAGCCTTTATTAATGCTGAAAACATTGTTATGTTAGCATATATTCGCTGTTTAGTATATAAAGAACTCATTTTTGTGCTATGTTTATTACAAATGATACTCGAAAATGTGACGTAAATCAATAGTGTTAATGTAAAATAAAACTGATATGTTAGAGATATGCCTTTGAAAAAAAGGGGTGGGTTTGGGGGGAAAAATAAGGTTACGTTTGTAATGCTGTGCTAGTTACTTTAGGGTTTGTTAAAGTGTGGAACTTTTGTTTAATGTTAGTAGTTATTTCGTGTGTAAGGTGTGTTAGTTTTTTGTCATTGTGCATTATATTCTTAGTTTTGGTAATCTATGTTAGCTTATTAATGTGAAAACAATGTTACGTAGCATATATTCGTTGGTTAGTAATATAAAAACTTATTTTTGTACTATGTTTAACCGTAATGGTACTCGATATGTGACCTGAATCATAAGATCAACGTTTCTCAACCTTTTAAGTCTCGCGACCCCCCGAAAGCCAAAACGCATAAAGTTAGTACCTGCGACCCATTAATTACCATATAATATATATATATATATATTATTATACTATATATATATATATATATATATATATATTATATATTATATATATATAATATATATATTATATATATGGAAAGATGTATTTCATTAACAGCAAAAAATTTTCTTCAAAGCCACACTCCATATCTCAAAAACTACAATAGCCACAGGGAAAAAGAAATACATTGCTGGAATGCTGGTCCAATTTAGTGCGGAAAATAATAATAATAGAAAATAAAAATAAAAAAAATTAATCTCAAAAATATTAGTTACGAAAAGGAAAATATTTTTGGAATCCTGGTAAAGTTTAGATAGGAAAATGTAAAAAAAATAATAATAAAAAAAAAATTATTGTTTAATAATTATGTAATATGAAGAGAGAGCCTATTTAGAGACCTTTTTATTGGTTACTCGTTAAAATAAATAGAAACTTTCTATTAAATTTTGCTTTTTTTTTTTTAATATACTAAAGAATACCCAAGGGTATACCGCACCGATGGCAGGAGTCCGGGTCTCTCGGGCCTTCCGGGGAACTACGGGTAGGACTAATTCCCCCCGTCCGGGGAGGGTCTCCGGAAACCCCCGCTTTATTTGGGTGTCGCGGGGTTCCTCCGCCCCCTCCCCTACGGGGTTGGAAAACGTCCCCCGCCCTGTGTTGTTCCCCGTCGGCTCGAGCCCTTTAATTTCCCGTGTAATACCTTTACAAATAATTATATATATATATATATATATATATGATTTATATATTATATATTATATATTATATAATTATATTTAATATTAATATATATAATATTATATATATACTATATATAATATATATATATATATATAATATATATATATTATTATGTCCCTTGCTCCTAAAAAAAAAAAATAGCCAATTTTTTTTATTTTATTATTTCTTATTATTTTTTATTATTTTCCTAACTAAAATTTACAAGGATTCCAAAAACGTTTCCTTTTCGCTGTAGCTATTGTGGTTTTTGAGAATATGATTTTTTTTTTTTTTTTTTTTTTATTTTTTTTTTTTTTACATTTTCCGCCCTAAAATTGGTCCAGCTTTTCAAAAATGTTTTCTTTTTCCCTGTAGCTATTGTAGTTTTTTTAGATATCTGATTGAAAAAATAATATTTTGCTGTTAATGATATTCTTTTTTGCCCTATTTATTATATATATATAATAATATAATATATATATATCTATATATATATATATATATATATTATATATATATATATATATATATATATATATATATATATATATACAAAGGTGGGCACCGTTAATGAGAAAGTTAACGTCGTTAATTTTTAATCGTTAACAAAAAATATTAACGACGTTAATCATTAAAGCGTTTTTCGGTAAAGAATGTAGCGGAAGTTAACGTTATCGTAACGTAACGCGTCTTCACCAAATATGGTAGGAATAGTAATAATTATTGTAATCTCTTTATTATAATAATTACCTCCTAACAATATTAATATGATAATTAAGCTTATCAGACAAGTTTAATTGGCTTTGACCTATAGCAGATGCTTTTGCCGCTTACCGAAGAATACTTGCGATGGTAGGTAACTATAAATTATTGAATTTATAAGGAGGATACCGTAAATGAATTTCCGAAGTTCAATGCTTTTATTAATAAAGCATAATATACAATTATCCATATCATATCATACATCAAAGTGAAGAGTAAGTTTCATAGTTTCGAATATGCACTTGCGCCAGAACGAGTACCTGATAGGTCAACATACGCGCATGCGCGCATTCAGATGTAGTCTTCTCTAGTGCGTGCGCCACATACTGACAATGGCGAGTCCTGAGCGTAAAGCTTTCTGTGTTTTACAATTTGCTAAGTGTGAATCTGTAGTTACGATTCAACGGGTATCGTTTACGTTTCCAATGTGATCCTCCATGTGCAAAAACATTCGCCGATGGTTTAGGCAATTTGCAACTAATGGATGTCCTTTGTAAAGGCAAAAGTAACCGGACGGCCCAAAGTGACTGTACAGTATGTGGACCGTATCAGGGCCTGGTTTCTTTCATAGTCCTAAGAAATCCCTTCGGAGAGCAAGTCACGAACTGAAAGTGCTAGATGCGCCCGTGTGGAAGGTGTTTAGGAAACGTTCACACATGCGTGCATACCGGTTTCAGTTTGTACATGCTTTAAAGCCCGACAACTAGGCTCTAACGGTTTACCTTTGGCCTGTGCAGTGTTTAGGTCGAGACGATGACCTTTTAGATCGTGTAGTGTTAGCGATGAGTCCACCTTTCATTTCAGGGGTAAGGTGAATGCCCATAAGTTCGTATCTGGGGTCGAAATCCGCATGAACTTTGTAGAACACGAACGTGAATTCCCCCCAAGGTTAACTTTTTTCTGGCGCCCATATCCGACGCCAGTCTTCAAGCCTTTCTTTTTCGCAGAAGCAATCGTAACAGGGGTCACCTATCTCGATATGTTACAATAATGGCTTCTTTTTACAATTATTTAAGAGGATGAAGCGGTAACTTTATATGGCAGCAAGATGGAGCCCCTCCATATTGGAGTCCCATAGTGCGAGCGTGGTTGAACGACTTCCTCCCAGTCGTTGGGTTGGTCATAATGGTCCAGAAGACACAGAGCTCTATATATCTGCCCCCCCGGTCCCCGGACTTAACGCCATGCGATTTCTTCCTATGGGGCTGCCCAATTATACGCAGAGTTGAAAAGCAGAATTGAACATGCCGTTCCTTCCATTACTCCGGATCTGTTAACCAATGTTTGGGAAGAATTGGATTATCGGCTGAATGTATCCCCTATAACGAAGGGGGCACAATATTGAACATGTACGGAAAAACTCTGCTCAATTGACCTTCACTTTGATGTATGATATGCTGTTGATAATGTATATTAAGCTGTTATAATAAAGCATTGAAACTGGGACATTCTTTTACGGACAACCGAGTAGTATATTATTGTAAAATAATATGATATGTCAACTTAGAATTTTAATTCAAATATGTATATTTTTTATTATAAGTTGCAACGCTTATGAGGCCTAGTTCTTATATTTTTTCACTAGTCGCACAAAAGAAGAAAGTTCAAGTAACTAACGAAAGAATTTAATGACTCATTGAAGGGCAACAGTCACTATCTCATTTTTCTTCAGCGAACCCAAAAAGAAATGAGAATACAGCAAAGAAAAACGTCAAACAATTTCTCAACTGGATAAATAAACCGTGTAACAGAATAAACAAACATTTGAGCATTGGAGAAAGCCGTTTAGGAAATTTTGTTTGAAAATAAAGTTTGTTATCAAAATCGAATCTAATAACAATTTAAAATCTGATAAGCAAATATTTTAAAAACTCGTAAATTAAAGTAACGATTAACGGATGTGGGAAAAATTTAACTCCGTTTTTAATAGTCGTTAAGTTTTTTCGAAATTAATGAAAGCGTTAAAAGTTAATGCCAAAAATTTAACGAGTTAATTAACGGATTAAGGCTTTAACGCGTTAATGCCACCTTGTATATATAACTATATATTATATATATAATATATATATATATATATATATATATATATATATATATATATATATATATATATATATTATATAATATATATATATATATATATATTATATTATATATATTATATATATATATATATATATATATATATATATATATATATTATATAATTCCTTAATAAAAGATGCCTTTTTCGATGCATTAAGTATATAAATTTTTATTTATCAAGTAATAACTTTTTATAAAATATAACAACTGTGGTAACATTGCTTTTAAATTTTTTATTTTTTTGTTGACCCACCGCGACCCACCATATATCCGCTCGCGGCCCCCTTGTGGGTCGCGACCCCCCGGTTGAGAAACGCTGCATTAGATCGAAAGATCAAAAGGACATGGACAGGATGGGTAGGGTAGGGGCAAGGAGGGATGGTTGGTTTGATTTACTGATTTACAGCTTTTAAAATTCGGTAAACTATTACACTTTACCACGATATTTTATTTCAAAGAACTTATTTTTATTGTATGTTGGATAAAACTTTGTAATTTTTATGTTATGTTTGGATAAAACTTTGTTATGTTTTCACCTATTTGCTTGGGATTATGATATTTAGGTAAGGTTATGGATAAATTTTTGTTAAATATTACTATGATAATGTAAAAAACTTTGTTACGTTAGCATATAGTCGTTGGTCTGTATGATAATCGGACAAGGTATTGATACTTTTTTTTGCTAAATGATTACTGTGTCTTTGTAAGATTAGCCGTTAATATGTTAGAGATATGCCTGAAAAGTATGAATAGGTTACGTTTTTGCATGCCAATGTCAGTTAATTTACTGGTGTTTAGTGCTGAACTTTGGTTTAATGTTACAGTTTATTCGTGTGGTAAGTTGTGTTGGTTTGTCGTTGTACATTATTTTCCTTGTTCATATTACGCTATTTTAGCTTTATTGATGTGGAAACTTTATTACGTTAGAGTATTACCTCATTGATCTGCATGAATTATTAAACAGGTTTGTGGTACATTTTTTGTTAAATGTTTACTGTGTCAGTGTAAGATTAAGGTTAATATGTTAGAGATATGCTTGAAAAAGTAAGAATAAGTTACGTTTTTGCATGCAATGTTAGTTACTTTTACTGGTGTTAAGTGCTGAACTTTGTTAATGTTGACTGCTTAATTCATGTTTAAGATGTGTTTGGTTTGTCGTTGTGCATTATAGTCGTAGTTCCAGAATGAAATGTTAAGTAATCTTTATTAATTGTGAAAACTTGTTTACGTTAGAGTATACTCATTGATCTGTAATGATAATTACACATGGTAGTGGTAAATTTTTTTGTTAAATGTTACTATGTTAATGTAAATATCAGTGATATGTTAGAAAAAGTGTGAATAGGTTGCGTCTTTTTGGTATGCTATGTTAGTTACTTTCACTGCTGTTAAGTGGGGAAACTTTGTTAACGTTTACAGTTTTACTTCATGTGTAAGTTTTGTTAGGTTTGTCGTTGTGGGGTTATATTCATAGTTCAGATGATCCTAAGTAAGCTTTATTTAATGTGGAAACTTTGTTTACGTCAATGATAATATTGATTGATCTTTGTATAAAGAACTTCATTTTATGTTATGTTTATCCAAAATGATACTCGAAATGTGACTTGAATCAATAGATCAATAGATCAATAGATCAAGGATGGACAGGAGGGTGGTTGGATGGTGGTTTGATTTACTGATTTACTGATTTACTGATTTAGGGTATGTAAAACATGACAATTTTAGTAAAAATTTGACCTTAACAAATAGATCAAGGATGGACAGGAGGGTGGTTGGATAGTGGTTGGATGGTGGTTTGATTTACTGATTTTACTGCTTTAGGGTATGTAAAACGTTACAATTTTAGTAAAAATTTGACCTTAATCAATAGATCAATAGATCACGACTGGACAAGAGGGATGGTTGGGTGGCTTGATTTACTGATTTACTGATTTAGGGTATGTAAAAACGTAAATTTGTAAGTTATAAACATAAAAAGAATAAGAAATTTTATTTATTTATATATTTATTTATTTATTTATTTATTTATTTATTTATTTATTTTTTATTTTTATCTTTTCTTGATGGTATTGAAACCATTATTTTCGAAATCTACAGATCCAATAACATATATAAAGACACCAACATTGTTGTTATACGAAATGTTTTATTAACTCAGCACCGCACCGGCTCCAGCACCGGAGCCGGTACTGACTCCGTCTCCTCTGACTCTGAATCCTTTCTCATTCTTCTTCCTTCCCCCTTTCCTCCTCCTTCTTCCTTTCTTCTTTTTCCTTTCTTCTTCTTCCTCTGTTCTGCATTCCATGCATTTCTTTTTTCTTTTTCAAAAGGGGACCCCCCTCCGGGGGGTCTCTGGACTCAGAAGCCGAATCCGACTCCAACTCCGTCTCCGACTCCTACTCCTCTATCCTGTCTCCGAGTTTCAGTCTTCTACGATCATTTTAATTTTTTAAGGGGGTGGGGTCCCCCCTTACGGGGGACGCAGGGGTACGTAATCTCGTCTACGACGAGGTTACATCACCCTCTAACACCCCTCCAAATTTTAACCCAATACGATAACTCTAACCCATGTAGATATATATTGGACTCAGAACCGGATGTGAAGAAGCAACCACGGCGGAAGGCAAAGTCGGAGTGCGTAAAAAAACGATCCCTTACAGGGATCGTTTTTCGACTCAGATTCGATTCTCTTCGAGAATCGAATCTTCGACGTAATAAAATAATATGTAAAACGTTACATGATTATAATAATATTGTAATAATTTTTGTAATCAAATATTATTAAGAAATTATAATAATAATAATAATTAATAATAATAATAATAATAATAATAATAATAAAAATAATAATAATAATAATAATAATAATAATAATAATAATAATAATAATAATAATAATAATAATAATAATAATAATAATAATAATAATAATAATAATAATAATAATAATAATAATAATAATAATGTGTATGTGTATGCGCACGCGCTGACGTAATCTCGTCTCCGACGAGATTACGTCATCACGCTCGGGCTAACTCTCGTTAGGCTTAACTCAATCTTGGGTTTGGGAAAGCCAAAAGGGCATAAACGCGGGCGTAGCGGCTACGCTCTCGGTGGTGACCCCCCTCTTAATATTACATCCTAGAGACACTTGAAATTTTCACACGGTTTCGAGCTTAACATCATACATAGCTTATATCCAAGTTTCAGACTTATAGCTCTTATACTTTTTGAGAAAAAGCTGTAGGCGGTCCGGCTGGTTCATCATTACAGCGATTAATCGAATGTTAATTATAGTAATTATTTTCTTTTCGTTAAAATTTTCAGTGCTAAATGCCAACCAGAGCACGTAGAAAGACGATTTAAACATCGATATAGGGGTAATCGATCACGATAAATCGATTGGAGCCATCAAAAATGATCTATCGATCATTTAAAACCTTCTAGGAACCAAAAAAAACCCTTTGGGGGGCTCCGCCCCCTTTTTGGGGGTAAAACCCTTGAGTTCAGGCTCAAAACCTCTGAAGTCGGTCTTCCAGACCTTAGTAATCGAATGTTTACAGACTCGAGACGGCCGGCGATGGACTGCGGGCTGCAGGCTTCCAAGTCAGCTGCCGACATGACTGGAATTTTCCGAAAACCTTCGAAAGTGGTTTCCAGTCTTTGCCTTCGACGTGCAGGGCTGTCAATGGGAAAAATCCCCAAAATCCTCCGGAGTTGGGGATCTTGACCTGAATTATGGACAGAATGCTAAAAAAGTAGCTAAAAAATGCTAAAAAAGGTCAGGGTACACCCCGAGATTGGGTCCTTCAATGCATCTCTCTGGGGTGGATCGTCAAGTGTACTTACAGTGGGCTTACAATGCTATCAAATCGCCTCTTGTATGATGCGCTGTTGCCAAATCTACCAGTTTTGAATTGATATTTTCTGAAAGGGGGGAGAGGTCTAAAATAGGGTAAGGATAAAAATATTTCAGGGTTACCTCCTGAAGCGTAGGTGTTACACGGGGCGCATCCCCTTGGGGTTTCTTCTCTCGGAAGTTAATGTGTTGCTTAGATACTCTTGGTTTTAATGAAAACTGTTTTATTCGTAAGTTAGGTAAGTTATGTTTAAATATTTTATCTCAATTGTGGAAATAACTCTGGATATTTGTTAGAGAAATTGATGAGTTTTGTTGTAAGATATTACTGTGGTAACTGACGATGTATGTGTTAGAAACGTGAGCCTAGGTTAAGTCTTTGTTGAGTATAAGGTTAGGTTTGCCCCTAGAATTTTGCTAATGTCTACGATTATTCATAGGTCAAATGATGTTATACTCGAAAAGAGTGACACTTTAATGAAGATAGTGTCAATTCATAGTTCAGGATGTTGGTATCTTTGAGATGGGTCACTTTGTTAAGGGATTTTTTAGATAATACGGCTTTACCTGTTGCTGATATGCGCGAAAGTGGGAAATCATATCGAGTAATGTGTATGACTGTTAGCTACTTTACCCTTTTGAAAGTAGGGATTTTTTTCAAGATGTTTAGCTGAACTTATTCATACGCCGAGTATGTTAGGTTTGCATTTGTACATTCTATTCTTAGTTGCGGTTATGATATGTTTAGCTTTATTGATGCTAAAACTTTGTTGGTTAAGCATATATTCGTAGGTCTGTATATAAAGAACCTATTTTTATGTTATGTTTATCCAAAATGATACTCGAAATATGACTTGAATCAATAGTTCATAGATCACAGGCGGGTGGGATGGGTAGGGACTGCAGGGATGGTGGTTTGATTTACTGATTTACTGATTTACTGCTTTAAAATCAGTAAACTATTCGCTTTACTGTGATATTTTTATTCAAAGAAACTTATTTTTATGTTATGTCAGATATAATTTTTTATTTTTTTGTTATGTTTGGTTAAAACTTGTTATGTTTGCAATTATTCGCTGGGGATTAATGATATTTAGACGAGGTTATGATGAATTTGTTTGTTTAAATATTACGAAGTTGATGTAAAATATTTGTACTTTAGCATTATATTTCTTTTGTCAGTTGAAATGATTAGACAGGTTTAATGCTAAACTTTTTGTTAAATATACGATGTTAATGTAAAATATTAACATTGATATGTTAGAGATATGTTTGAAAAAGTGTGAAATAGGTTACGTTTTTTGTAGGAAGTGTTAGGTACTTTACTGTTGTTAAGTGCGGAAGTTTGTTAATGTTAGTAGTTTATTCGTACGTATGGTGTGTTAGGTTTGTCGTTGTACATTATATTCTTAGTTCAGGTTATGTTATGTTAGCTTTTATTAATGTGAAAACTTGTTACGTTTGCATATATTCGATGGTTAGTGTATAAATGAACTTATTTTTGTGTTATGTTTGGATAAAATTTTGTTATGTTTTACAGTTATTCGTTGGTCTGTATGATAATTAAGCAAGGTTTTATTGATAACATTCTTGTTAATATACTGTGTCAATGGTAAAATAAGTTAAAATGCTAGAGATATGCTTGGACCAAAGTAATGAATGAGGTACGTTTTTTGTAAATGCAATGTTAGTTATTTTCACGGTGTTAAGTGTGGCCTTTGTTAATGCTAACAGTTTTATTCGTGCTTAAGTTGTGATAGATTCGTCGTTGTACCTTATTTTTCTTATTCATATGAATGCTATGTTTAGCTTGTGATTTAATGTGAAAACTTGTTATGTTAGCAAATATATTCGTTTTGGTTAGTAATATAAGACTCATTTTGTGCTAAGTTATCCGAACCATGATACCGAATACGACGTAATCAATATGTTTAATGTAAAATTACAATGAAATGTTTAGAGATATGCTGGAAAAAGGTGTGAATGTTACGTTTTGTACGCTGCTATGTTAGTTACTTTACTGTGTTAAGTATGGAACTTTGGTTAATGTTAGTAGTTTATTCGTGCTTAAGGTGTGTTAGGTTTTTGTCATTGTACATTATATATTCTTAGTTCTGATAATGCTATGTTAGCTTTATTAAATGTGAAAAGCAATGTTACCGTTGCATATATTCGTTAGTTTATTATATAAAACCTTATTTTGTACTATGTTATTGTTGTTGTTGTTGTTTGTTGTCTAACGAGAATATACAAAACCCTTTTGAACCGATCAGCCTCTTTTATAACGTCGGATTCTGGTTTTAGGGGGAGGTGGATGGGTTTAAAGAAAGAAATGTCATTACTTTAAGGGTTTCGTCTTGACCGATTACATCTCGACGATAATTTTTCGTGGTGTTGATACGATGACATCTCCCTGCATCTCTACGCTTGTTGTTGATATCTTCACGAGGAGTTTCGTTATTCCCAACGATGTGTCATTTATATTTAATCGTAAACCGAATGGTGACTGCTACATTGCTCGTATTCCTACCAGCGGGTCAAATATAATAAGTATTGCATCACTTTATGCAAATGGTTATAGCATAAAATCATTTTCATGTTTAGACTTGATATTTTCTGAAAGGGGACGTCTAAAGAGATAATGTTTATTTGGGTAGGTTATGATGAATTTTTGTTAAACATTACTATGATAATGTAAAAACTTTACTTTTGGTTCGTTTTACTCGTTGGTAATTGAGGATGGTTAGGTAAGGTATATAAATTTTTGGTAAAATATTACTCATGTTAATGTAAAATCCCGCATATGTTCGCTTTATTGACTAAGTTGTTAATGGTAGCTGTTTATTCGTCTGGTTGTGTGTGTGTTAAGTACGTTATGTTCATAGTTTAGCTTTACATAGAGTAAAAACTTTACTTTGTTTGTCTTTACCCCTTAGGTATTATGCAGGTTAGGTAAGGTTATGCTAATTTTTTTTTTTGTTAAATATTACTATGTTAATGTAAAATTAACATTGTCATGTTGGAGATATGTTTGATAAAGTGCGAATGGATTATGTTTTGTGAGCCTTGTTAGTTACTTTTACTGTTGATAAGTTTGGATCTTTGTTAATGTTAGCAGTTTATTCTTGCTTAAGATGTGTCAGGTTTGTCGTTGTATATTATATTCTTAGTTCTGGTAATGTTATGTTGGCTTTAATATTAATGTAAAACTTTGTTACGTTAGGCATACTTGCCTGTCTGTAATGATAATTAGACAATGTTATGGTTTTTTTGTGAGTCCCTTGTTAGTTACTTTTACTGTTGATAAGTTTGGATGTTGTTAATGTTAGCAGTTTTTCTTGCTTTAAGATGTGGCCAGGTTTGTTCGTTGTATATTATTTCTTAGTTCTTGTAATGTTATTTGACTTTATTAATATGGAAAAACTTTT
>JABUQX010058550.1:17500-35218 GCA_015478945.1 Trachelipus rathkii
TTATAAAAGTAATTCCCTGTGTAACAGCATAGACTAAAAAAATTCATCCATAAATCAGGCAAAAACCCAATTTATAACACTATCCTCCACCCAGAAAATGGCACATTTTCTGGCCAAAAATCACACTAGGTATTCATCACATCCATACGGGAGCCCAGTGGGACTATAAATGTAAAATATTTAATCATTGAAAGTTATTTGCCAACAGCTTGATATTCCTTAGAGCTACCCACAAAAATGAGATGAATTACTAAAGAAATATAATACAATCAATAACCAATACCTTTAAAAAAAATCATCTTACATCTATATTTACACCACCTTTTGTGGCAAAAGTAAAATACTTTACAAACAATTTAAAAACAGTTCATTACAAATATCACCTCATTGGTATTAACAAAATAGTAGATAAAATATCCTACCTATCAATAAAATAAAATAATTTACATAATAAAATTGAAACATTTTTAGTTTCAGCGATATATCCTCGCTGATTACAATTTTAATCATTTATTAAATGCATATAATTGCTTTATTCAAGGTACAAAAAACTGATATAATCCCACCCACAATATGAATATACTCATCTACATTTGCAGACAATGCAGTCCTCTAATTCTGTAAATCAGCCAGTCCCTAATTACCCGCAATCAGAATCAGGAACTAAGGAACCAAGAAAATCAGAAGAAGACTCATGGTATAACAAGTGGGATAGAATTCGAATCAGAAAACCTTTCAATCAGGATTAAAAAGTGAACCAGGGGAACTATATAAGGAGAGAAAGATATCAGGAGCATCAACTCATCCTATCCTCCACCAGATTTTTTCACCTTACTTGGGAAAAATTTCGGTGGGACTATGTGGTTCCTTTATGTTGGAAGTCCTACTCAGACAAAAGAGGAACACCCAACACAATTGAATCCATTAAATGGTCAGATGGAACTATGTAGAATTCTCCCTCTCTGGTCACAAAATCACTCAACAAACGAAGACTCAATTTAACACATTGGTCTAATTTGATTGCTGTATGGCCAATACCTCTTACACAAGGTATTGGAGATGAATATTTCTCAATGCCTACCAGGCTATCAACAACCGAGGCTCTAATGAAATTTACACCTACAAGACTAGTGACTACGCAATCATAGACCTTTTCTGAATATCCCTCGATTAATACATCGATATATAGGGGAAAACTATTCGCCTGAGGATAATTTATCTGTACAGGACGTTCTTCAGAAAGAGCAAGATTAAATGGGGTCATAGTATTCCTATTTGGAATTACTTGGTCAATACATTCCTCCGCAGAATGACCCTTAACTACGGAGGCACACAATTTAAAGAACTATTTTGATTTCCACCATAATCCGCAACTGCATGGGGTTCATTAAACGAACCACACATGGGTCCTCTTCCGCTCGAGCGGTAATCATTCCGCAGAGGCAATGGAGTTCTTCGACCCGCAGGTTGAGAGACTCCACCACCAGGACAATCTTTTCCCAGATGTCCGGCAGAGCAGAAAGGACACAGAGGAATTGTTTTTGGATTATGATTATATTGTGGACTTTGTCGTTTGACAAGTTTTTTAAGTCGCTTCTGGCATTGGTCATATGAATGACCTTTCTGTCGACAATAGGGACAGATGCCTTGATAAATAAAACAACGCTCAATAAGATGATTTCCCTTCCCACAATGAACACAAAAACGGTCATTGTGATGATTTTCAAAAGAAGGAACAAAATCATTCATTCGGCGGTTATGCCTACGTCTAGGACGTTTTTTACCCTTACACGGAATTCTCGAAACAGTCACCATATCGACTACTGCGGTGCTGGGCAATGACTTTAAATCTTTTTCACTTCCTGAACCTTTATTCTCGACCTGAGGTGTCACCTGGGAAATTGAGGTCACTTCAGGTTCACTCCGGATTATTTTTATATGTTCTGCTGATGCCTCTTTAAATTGTTGACTCGCTAACTTGACTACCTGACTGAACTGCATCTTTTTCTCAGAAGACTTCTCAAAACCCATGATATAATCCTGTAATCGTTGACTTATAAGAGCGGGTAGATTCTTCAGAAAGACCTGTTGTAGCTTTTCATGATTTTTCATACAAACTCCAGGATAGGCTCGATTCGCCAATTGTTCAAGGCGAAGAGCAAACATATCAACTGACTCTTCTGGTCTCATTTTGGCCAACAAGAAATCTTGGGACGCTTTGTCTTTTCTGACTTCGACCTCTAAATCCCACCACTGAAATAGTGATTCTTTAATAGCGGAATATGTCATGTCCTCCCGGATAATCCGATCATATAAATTCAAATAAGAACCTTCTAGGTAACTACCTAGTATATTCGCCCAGTCCTCAGATTGATCAGGATAGGCTACCCCACAATACTTCTCAAACTGTTTAAAAAATGTTTGGAGATTATGTTCTTTTTGGGCATTAAATTTCCGAGGAGGTACAGCTTTTGGTTTACATATTGTAGCCACTATTTTTGTCAACATATTGACTGAATTAATGATCAAAGCCTGTTGTTGTTCGAAAATGTCCAATCTAGGAGTCACTTTGTCGATACTACCTGGATTATCTTTAAGCTCAGAAACCGTAGTCATGGTAGAGGAATCTGAAAATGAGGTGGAACAATTGGTTTTACTCAATGATGATGTCAAAGGAATTGAGACCTTATTAATGGCTCGTTGATCCTTTTGCACAAATTGAGTTGGATTTCCATCTCTCACCTGAACAGATGCAGGGATTTTGAGGCGTTCCTTGTGTTCTTCCGCCAATGCATTAGAGGTCACAGCAACGGCATCGTTTAAACGTTGTGTTTCAGCAAAAAGGACAGCATTATCAACTTTTACTTTTGCGGATGGTGTATACATTCCGACAGTCTTACTACGACCAACCTTATCTGATTTTTTAGATTTTTTAGATGATGTGAACAGACTTAGGTCATCATCATCCGAGGTAGGGAAACCAAAAACCCTGTAATATTGCTGATAATCTTCAAAAGACATGATCACAATTCATGAACACACAAGAACTCAGTAAAATCGTAAAATCGAAGAATAAAAGAAAACCTACACAATGGTGAAGAAAAAATAAAAAATAAAGAAATGTCTGGTAAACCCAGAAACTTGACAAAATAACAGTGAAATAAACTACACACACTTTACACTGCTGATCCAAGGGAATCCTGGCAAGGTCGCCAATTATGTTGGGGGGCCCTGCGGCTCGAGATGCCTCAAAAAACGTGGATTATCTTCAACACGAATCAGTAAGGACTCGAGGGATGGCAAGGAGCCAACATGATGAATTAGATTATTTAATTTAGTTTTACAATGAATAACGCAGATACTCAGGTTTTATTTTAAGGATTCCCTTGTGACCGCTTCAGTGGGACAAGATTTGGCCGTTCCCACAAGAAGATTTATATAGTCTAAACCAGCAAGTGAGTGAGGTATTGTTTACAATCCACCTGAAGATTACGATTATTTACTTTCCAACTCAATGAAGACAATGATGATTTCCATAAAGAATTATTAAATAGAACCAGAAAATAACTACAGGAAAACTCAGGAAGCTAACTACTAAAAGAGAAGGCCGCACTGACTGCAAAAGTATATTGAATGAATATTCACATTTATACATTAAGTCCACTCAATTGGATCACTACATATCGTACCATATAGTACAAGACTATATGCCAAAACATGCTCGTGATGCAATTAGTTACATGTGGACTATTTATATTATGTTTATTTGATACTCAATAATTAATAAATTTAATTATAGATTATATTCAATATAACTGACTATTTAATATATATTCAGGTATTCTTAAAATTTTATGTGTAATAAGTAAATCTTATAATTCCTCTTGTAGAATTAATATATTTTATAGTTCATATTTTACCCATTGATTACATATTTAAACAATACTGGGCTTTATATTTAAAGAAAAGCAATACTTTATATACAAAAAAAATATTCTTTATATTTAATAAATCAACTCACATACTTTATATGTAAACTTTATATGTAATATTATTTAATTATTATTGTGGGACGTTCCCAGACTATCAAGCTGTAGCTCTTTAAGTCTTCCTATTAAGTCGGACTATTTAGTGGCTTGCTCGTACTGGCCAATAACATAGAAATTGTGACCCATTGAACGAGATTATTTCGACCCAGTTAAATCCTGGTCTCAGCCCCGTCTCAACCCCGTCGCCTGAGAAAAATATTGACGATGTCATAAAATTGTTCTTGAATTATTCAATCAAATCATCTTAAAATTGACTATTTCATATTAATATCTTTTTAAATTTTAACTACTTACCCTTAAGTGGGCGAGAAAAGTAACTTAAGAGAAAAAAAATCTCTAAAAAAATGTCTTTCAATTAATATATAAAAAAAACAAAACTGAAAAGAGAAAAAAAACATAATTAATGGAGAATCACACATACAATGCTTTCAATAAATACAGAATAAGATAATATCAACACAGGGATTATAAAAGTAATTCCCTGTGTAACAGCATAGACTAAAAAAAATTCATCCATAAATCAGGCAAAAACCCAATTTATAACAATATACTATACCCATAAAATTGCACATTTATATATAATTTTATTTTTAATTGAGATAATTATGAAATTAAATTGATTATTTCAATATAAATTATAAATAAAATTTATTTAAAATTAGTAAAAATTAAAAAAATATATATATATATATATATATAAATAATAATATATATATATATATATATATATATATATATATATATATATATATAATATATATATATATATATATATATTATATATAATATTATATATAAATATATATATATATATATATATATATATATATATATAATATATATTATATATATACACGGAAGGGTGTATTTGATTCTCATAGTGGTGTTTATGTTTTTGTTAAACTTGGCACATGGCATAGTTGTGAGAACCAATGCAGATGGGTCTTTTGTGTGAATCCCATGCGACTCCCAGCACGTGTATGTGCATTTTGTTATGCATTCGTGCATTAGCATTTACACATGCACTTTCTTTCAACCTTCTTTCTTTCCCCTCATTTTTCCTAAGATTTTCCATTCTTTAATCCACCTCTTTATCACAGACATCTTACTACTCATATCCCTTGTGTGGGGACGAAAGAATGCCCACATCGTATTCCTGCGTGTCGTAGGAGCCGACTAAGGGACGGTGATGAGTTGTGGTCTTGGCGTGCTAACTACCATCTATTTTTGCCAGGAATGTTTTAATGGCAGGCCTACGGAGAAGGTCGTGAATCGCGTAACGGCCTTCTACTCTTCTTCGGCGAAACTGTATGAATCGTATGGATACATGGAATGTCAGAGGAAATAATGTTGAGGAGAAGAGGAGAGAGTGATGGATGTATTTTAGAAAGGGCAAAATTTGATTTGCTCGCTGTGATGAAAACAAAGATGAAAGGAAAAGGTGAAATTGAGTGGTGTGATGTGAAATGTTTGCGCGCGCTGGTGTGGAAGAGAATGAGAGAGGAAGAGAAGGAGTTGCAATTTTGGATGAGTGACCCTGTGGTATGAAGCTATGGTAAACTTTGATTGTGTGAGTCCTAGAATTCTAATGGTTAAATTTAAGTTTGAAAAGGTCAAGGTATTGTGGTTGTGACGTATGGTCATTCTGAGGGAAACGTTGAAGAGAGTACCATTTTTGGGATAATCTGAAATGATGTTCTTCGATGGGGTGAGTAGGAGCTTCAATTGATAGTTTTTAGGGGACCTGAATGCTTGGATAGGTGATCAAAAATGGGATGGTATAACAGGTGTTTTTTGGGTTGGCGGGAGAAAATGAGAATGGTAGAAGGTTATTGATTTCTGTGAAGAGAGTATGTGTGGTAATAGATACTTTCTTTAAACCAAGAGTATCATAGTATACTAGAGTTGTAGTAGGTAAGAATTGGTATCGAAATTTTGAAAAGTTGAATTGATTTAGTGTTTTGGGTGAAGAAGGGAGATGTTGAAGTATGTGTTTTGGATGTTAAATCAGTTAGGGGTTTAGGAATGGGATTATCGGATCATTATGTTTTGTGTACTGTGTAAAATTAAGTTAATGGGGCTTGGATGGAGAGGAAAGTGATACGAAAGGAAGTAGGTAAAAAATTAAAGTGAGAAGTTAAGTGAGCAAGATAATAAAGTTAGTATGTAAGAGCGCTCGCTACTAAATCGGTTGAATGTGAAAATTTGATACTTGAAGCAAAATCTGGGGGCAAATGAAGGAAGCAATTGTTAGTAGTGCAAAGGAAGTATGTGGATCTGCTAACGTAGGAAAGTAAGAATGTTAACCAGTGAAATGGGGAATGATAGAGGTGATGAGAAGCGGGTTAAAGGTAAAAAAAAGCGTGGTTGAATGTACTGAAAAGCAAATGACGAAGACTCAAAAGAAAGATGCTTGGAATTATATAAGGAGGATAAAAGAAATACTAAAATGCATACGTAGGAGAAAAGAGAGGTAAATGAAACAGTTTGGAAGAGGATGAATGGGGACTTACAAGGGAATAGGAAGCGTCTTCTGGAAGAGAGCGCGAAAGGTTAAGGAGAATAAGGGGAACTGCTTAGAATAATGAATAGGGGATGGTGCTTTGTAACTGATGAAGTAGGTGTTGAGAGGAGTGTGGAAAGAACACCTTCGAGAATCTGCACAATATTAACAGTAATGAAGAGGTATAGTGAATGTGTGTGGTTTGATGGTGCAAGAAGGATAGGTATTTTGGGGATTAGGTTGATTAGTAGGAGGAGGTAATCGGGTAGAGTGAAAAAAGTGAAGATGGTAAATCTGAGGTATAGATGAAATTACTACTGGTGAAATGATCAAGACGGAGGCGAGATGGTGATTGATTGGATTTGGAACTTGTGTAATAAAGCGTTTATAGAGGGTATATAGTTCCAAGGGATTGGAGGAGAGCGGTAATAGTAAACTTATATAAGGGTAAGGGAGAAAAGGGGAACTGTAGAAATATAGGGGAATAAGTTTACTGAGTGTTGTCAGGGAAGGTATATCCTGGTATTTTGGTCGAAAAGAGTGAGTGACGTGACTGAAGGACTGATTGGTGAAGAACAGGTGCTTTAGGAGTGGTGAAGGGATGTGGTGGATAAATCTTTCAATTGAACAAATGATTGAGAAAAATGGAGGGGAGAAGACGAATACATTTGTATTTAGGTTTTTTATGGATTTGCAACGGCTATATAGAGTTAATAGGCGCAGCGTTTATGGGCAGGTTGTTAAGTGATATATGGTGTGGTGGAGGCATTCTGAATGGAATCAAAAAGTATGTATGACGATGCTGAAGCGTGTGTAAGAATAAATGGTGTCAATGGTTGTTGTTTAAGGATTAATAGCGGAGTAAGACAGGGTTGTTTTATGTTCTCCTTGGTTTTATTCAATTTTGTTATATGACTGGGGTTATGAAAGAATTTGAGGTGGGGAAGGCAGGAAATGGTGTTAGAATGGTGGAGAATGAGTTGAGTGGAGTTGCCCTACCTATTATATACGGGTGATTTTTCGTTCTTGTGTGGCGAATCTAAGAGAGTTTGAGAGGATTGGTAGAGAGATTTTGGCAGGGTGTGTAAAGAGGAGGGGCTTGAAAGTAAACAGTGGATAAAGTAAGGTTAATGTTGCTGAGTGAGGAGACTCCTCAGTGGTTGAGTTATGTTTAGACTGGTGAGCAGCTAGACAAGTGTTGAGTTTAAAATATTTTAAGGGTATTATGTTGGATGAGAAGGAACGACGATGCAGAGTGTAGTAGGAAAGTTTGATGGCAGGAAGGTGTGCTGGTGCAATTAAATCAGTTGTGAATGCAAAGGGACTAATCTTGAGTGTGGCTAGGGTTTATCATAGGGTATGTTGTTACCTGTGTTATGGTATGGTAGTGAGACTATGGTTGGAATAAGAAGTATAGATCTAAAGTTCAATGTGTTTAAGATGAGCAATCTTAGGGGTGTGCTAGGTGTGAGAAGAATTGATAAAGAGAGGAATGAAGTATTAGAGAGTAGTTGTGGTGTGAAGAAAAGGGTAAATGAAGAGAATAAATGAAAGTTGAGATGATGGTTTGGTCATGTGGCAAGGATGAACTGATAGTAGGTTGGTTAAGCGGATGTATAAGTGGTGAGTGTGTTGGAACCGACCGGCCTGGGAGACCGAAGAGAAAGTGGATTGAGTCGCGTGAACGAATGTCTGAAGGAGAGAAATGTGAGTTTTTCGGCAGAGGCGAGAATGAAGGTGCATGTAGGAGAGAATGGCGGGGTTTTTGTAATGGGGGCATGGTTTGTGGCCCACCTGGGCCAGGGGATGAACCCTTATATTGACCGATTACATAGTGAGGGTCGTCGCTGTCCACTGATGCTAGGGTGGATTTTTCTGTCTGTGACGAGCTCTCACTAATTAATGGTAAGAGGGGGCGGTAAGGCTGGGGCTTTCTTTTTCGGGACGTTTGTCATGTTCTCCTACTGCTTTTCTTTTACGATGCTTGTACAAGCACCTTACCCAATCTTGGCAAGGAGGAAGGTGAACGAAGAAAGAAAGATTACTATATATATATTATAATTATATATATTATATATATATAATTATATATATATATATATATATATATATATATATATATATATATATATATTAATATATATATAGGTATATTATATATATATATATATATATATATATATATATATATTATAATATATATATATATAATATATATATATATTATATATATAAGGGATGTTAGACCAAGGACATAAAATGTAAGGTTTCTAAAGTTTGCAGATGATAAAGTGGCTACCTCAGTTTAGGAATAGTGAAGGATGGTATAAAAAATTCAAAAATGATCTTCATAAACTTCTTGGGTGGGCATATAAGTGGCAAATGAATTTAAATAGTAAAAAGTGTAAGGATATTCACCTAGGTTACTCAAAATTTTTAACTATAATGAGAATGCTGTTGGTTGCAGTCTGTGGACCATGAAAAATTTTGGTGTGGAATTATAAGCAGTAATTTGAAAGTAGATAATCAGTGTTGGAAGCAGGGACTAAAGCTAATAGATGCTGCATGATAAAATCGTAATTCTGTTTAATAGAGCAAGGAAGTTAGTAAGTAAACTTGTATACTGAAGTTAGGCCAGTATTAGAGTATTGTGCACAAGTTTTGGGCCCCTTATTTAAAAGAAAGACTTAAATATGCGCTAGAGAGAGTGCAACGTAGAGCAGCAAGGATGATTTCTGGTTTGAGTAAGAGTATGAGGAGAGGCTGAAGGAGTTTTGAGAAGTTTTGAGAATTTTGAGAAGGACATGAACAAGTCTACAAATATTTCATCTATTGTAATTCAGAGACCAATGAATTCTTAATAGTAGAGCACGGAAGGGAAACCAGGGGGCTTAGTAAGAAAAAAACAAGATATCATTCATTCAGTAACAGGGTTATTAAATTTTGGAATGGTTTGCCACAGGAGGTTATTGAGTGTGACTTGATTGCAACATTTAAGAAAGGATTGAATAGCTATATGTATGCTTTGGGTATCATATAGTATATTTTGACCTAGTCAAATAGGTTGGTGTTTAGTTACAGTAGTTATTATTAAAGTAAACTGAAATGTTACTTTAAAAGTTATTGAAATGCTTGAAGTGTAGTGGCATGAAACTTTAGCTATAGTTTTTGATTCTTTTAGTTGTAGACTTAGTGTTTACTATGGTGCTTTGTGGATTTGCGTGAGCATGCTTTAGACTTTGTGTATATTATGTAAGTTACTGACAAGCACTAGGGTGCTTTGTTGATTTGCATGAACATATTGCTTGGTGATTGGTTCTGTTGGCTTTACTAGAACAGTCTCGATAGGCCAATGTGGCTTCTTACTGTTTTTTATTTCTAATGTTTGATAAGATGCAATAGTGAGGGTCCGTCGCAGTCCTGTGAAGCTCTAGGGTGGATTTTCTGACTGCGACGAGTTCTCACTAAAAGGTGTTAAGGAGGGGGCGGTAAGATTGGGCTTAATTTTTGGCCTGCGTCATTATTCTTCTACTACTTTTCTGTTTTCAACTGCATGTTTGCGCACGCTTACCCCCAGTCGGGGAGAGACAGGTGGGTGATGATGATAAATAAATACAAATATAATACATAAATATAAATGCAAAACTGAAATAACTATTATTTTGAATGTTCTTTTTTTCAAATGCTGTCAATAATCCTTCCTTTACTGATAATTTTATAATGCCAGTTTTTGGGCCGACATTAATGAAATGGGTTCCAAATGCTGGCAAATGCCCATTTTATATAATGCCTGCCCACTGGGCATTTGCCCAGCGTACATCACTAGTCCTGTCCTATTAAGTTTATATATTAAACCTTCAATTTTTTTTCAGATCTTTCCTGAAAGTGGAACAAACTTTGCTTCAGCATATAGCATTAAAGTTGAAGAATTAGATGAAACGTATCTATAAAAGTCAGAGTTTGAGAGAAAATAAACGAGGAATCGCTTGTTAGATGAGAGCATGTCAACATGATGTAATAAAACCCAAAATAATTGGGAATAATTTGAGCCCTCAACACGTAAAGGTATTTAAATTCATCTCTTTTTGCTTTTTACTCAATTTAGAAATAAAAGATTAAGACTCCAGGGAACAGTACTTTTCTTTATTATTATTATTATTTATTATTATTATTATTATTATTATTATTATTATTATTATTATTATTATTATTATTATTATTTCTTTCTTTCCTTATCTTCCTAAAGTCCCCATAGATGAGGGAGAGTGTACAACATGCATCCAGAAACTGAATAGTTTTTGGGTAGAATGACATGACCTAAGTCGAAAAGAAAGCCCCCCCCCTCCCCAAACCCTCCTCATTTCTTTTAATTCAAAGCCCATCCCAGCCAAAATTAATATTATTTTTCTTTTCTCTTCTTTCTTCTTTATATTTTCTTACGGGACCCCCACAGATTGAAAGGGTGGGGTGCTGCAGTCTACCCCACTGGTGAATATTCGTCAAATGTCCAGGGTTCATCCCCCCCCCTGAGCCAAATCCCACAACATGCCCCCCCACCCTCACGAAGAAACAACTTACTCTATTTTCACCAACCCTCTCGCTTGGTGCAATTCACGTTCCCTTCCTTCAGACTCTTTCTCAAACTGACTGCACATCCACTTTTCTTTGGTCTCTTCATCTCTCATTCGATCCCAACCACTCACACTTTATACCACCTGTTCACCAACTGATTAGCATCCTGCTTTTCCGTGTGATCAATACCATCATAATGCATTTCATTTACTTCATACATTTCACCAACAGGACAGCTCCTTACACGTCATTCCTCATTTTATCCAATTCTTCTACACCTAACACCCGCGCTTTTTTAAAGATTATCCATCTGAACAGACTGCACCTTAGGACTCTTATTTCCACACATAGTTTCGCTTACTGGATCATTAACACCAGAAACAACATATCCTCATGCCGAACCCTAACAGCGCACTCCAGACTTAGTTCCTTTGCATCCCCAAATATTTAATTGCATCAGCCTCCTTCCTACCCATACAACAACTTTCCCACTCACTCTGCATCATCCATATCCTTTTCATCCAACATTGAATAAATCTTTAAACTCGATATTGTTCCAGTTGCCTCATCCAACATGACTTCAGATCTCGGACTCTCCTCACCCACACCATCATCATTACTCCTACGTTTACTTTCAAACTTCCTCTTTTACACACCCTGCTAAACCCCTCAGCCAATCCTAATACTTTCTTCAGCTTCCACTCAATCCAAATCATCCACTTGTACAATGATGGCTGCCACGCTTCCACTCTCTTCCATTCTCCATTATCTCCCCCTCACCCTCCTCTGCCAGCCATCCTTTTAATTCTTTTATAACCTCATCTCATCAATGCAAATTAAATAAGCCATGGGAGACATAACAATCCCTGCTCACTCCACACTAACATTCAACCATTCACGTCTCACTCTTCTGCTTATTTTTTACACACACTTCAACTATACGTACACATCTTTTGATTTCATTCTAAAATGCCTATCACCAACACATATATTCATTAACACTGTCAAAAGTGATCCCTAATTATCCTGTCATATTCTGTTGGCACTCCAGTAAAACCTTAATAGTTTATTTGTTTGTACTCGCTTGCTTTGATGTAAAGATTTTGATTCTATTACATCCCTTAACCACTTCTAAATGCTCCGTTGTTTTGAAAAATCAGCCCCTCAGTCACTCTGACGCTACTCTTCTCAACCAAAAGTTCATTTATCTTCGTCCAACAACGCTGAATAATGTCCCTATGTTTCTCCAGTTCTCTCACCCTTACCTTATACAGAAGGTTTATCACTGCCTCCTCCAGCTCCATCCGAAACTCCACCTCCACAAACGATTTTGTTGCACAACTCATATCAGTTAATTCAATCTCTCTCATTTTGATAATTTCACCAGTAATTCCACCTATACCTGCTGATTTACCATTTTTCAACTTTCTCACTTTACCTATTATCTTCTCACTTCTAATTACCTCATCCCCAAAATACTATTCTTTCTTACACCATCAAACCCACACACATTCCACTATCACTTCTTCATTACTACAATGTTAATCCAATTTTGAAAATGTTTCCTCTACACTCGTCCCTGCCGCATCCATTTCATAGTCACGAAAAAGCCCCATGCCCATTCATTGATATCGCACTTCCTTAAAGAAAGAGGTTCTTTTATTCCTTGTAGGCTCTCCATTCATCTCCTTCCAACTGTTTATTTACCTCTTCTTTTTCCCCCTATGTATGTAACTTTTAGTCTTCCTCTTCTCCTCCTCATATATTTCCATTCACCTTTCTTTCGAAACCTCATCATTAGCTTTTAGTCCATTCAATCACGCATCTTTTTTTACTTTTTACCGTTTGGATGTCCTCTTCAGTCTACCATTCACTCTGGACATTCTTATTTTCTACTTTAACACACACACACACACACACACACACACACACACACAGACACACACACACACACACACATACTTCTCTTGCACTAACTAACAACGCTTCTCTATTTTAGGGCTGATCTAGGCCTACTTTCCATTTTGTTTCACATTCAATTGACTTAGTTTTTGCAAGGGCGCGTCTCACTTCACTTTTCCTTATAACCATTGTTCGTTATCACTTCTTCATCTCCCTATCACTTTCCTTATATCTTTCCTTATATACCTTGTTCATTATTCAACTCTAATTCTCCTCCCTCACTTTCCTTATCTCTTTCCTTATAACCTTGTTCACTTATCACTCTTAATTCTCCCTCACTTTCCTTATCTCTTTCCTTATAACCTTGTTCACTTATCACTCTTAATTCTCCCTCACTTTCCTTATCTCTTTCCTTATAACCTTGTTCACTTATCACTCTTAATTCTCCCTCACTTTCCTTATCTCTTTCCTTATAACCTTGTTCACTTATCACTCTTAATTCTCCCTCACTTTCCTTATCTCTTTCCTTATAACCTTGTTCACTTATCACTCTTAATTCTCCCTCACTTTCCTTATCTCTTTCCTTATAACCTTGTTCACTTATCACTCTTAATTCTCCCTCACTTTCCTTATCTCTTTCCTTATAACCTTGTTCACTTATCACTCTTAATTCTCCCTCACTTTCCTTATCTCTTTCCTTATAACCTTGTTCACTTATCACTCTTAATTCTCCCTCACTTTCCTGATCTATATTTCCATCCCCAACCCCCTCACTGATTCAACATCCATCACACACTTCAACATCATCTTCACCAACACAAAGTCAATCATAATCTTCACTTCGACACCATCTTTACCTACATAAATTCTCGTACACCTATGGATAATCTTGTGTTTGGAGAAAGTATTATTTACACACATACCTCTCCTCACAGAAATCAATCACCTTCCCACCATTCTCATTTTCTCCTGCAACCCCAAAGGCACTTGTTATACCATCCCTATTTCGATGACATCCAACCATTCAAGTCACCCAACACATTCAACCATTCAACCATCCAAGTCACCCAACTCAATTAATCTGAAGCCCCCACTCAACCCGTCCTACAACAATATTAAAGTATTATCCAGATAAGTCTCTACTCCTCAACATCTCACCTCAGGTGTACCAATAAATGCTACAACCACCCATACCTTGAACTTTCTCAGACCTTATATCTTGTATTCGCATCAGACCAAATCAAACCATAGCGTCTACACAAGTTAATTCATCAGAATCGCAACTCCTTCTCTCCCCTTCTCATTCTCTTCCACACTTCAGCACACACATTTATTTCACCCCAAACACTCGTCTTTCAATTCACCATTTCCTCTCATCTGTTTCAGTCACAGCAAGCAGATTAAATTTACCTTTTCTAAATACATCCATCACCTCCTCTTCTCTTCTCTCCATTTACCTCTCACACATTCATGTACCCAACGTTCGATGGATTCTTCAGCAGGACAAAAATCGCCCCCGTTTTATTCCTCTTACATTCCATTTTATAGACGTTACAATACAGTTTCATCACCTCCTCTTCTCTTCTCCATTTATTCCTCTTACATTCCATGTACCAAACGTTTCCATACAGTTTCATCACCTCTCTTCTCTTCACTCCATTTATTCCTCATTACATTCCACTGTACCCAAACGTTCCATACAGTTTCATCACCTCCTCTTCTCTGTCTCTCCATTTAATTCTCTTACATTCCATGTACAAAGTATCCATACAGTTTCATCACTCCTTTCTCTTCTCCATCCATTTATTCCTCTTACATTCCCTGTACCCAAACGTTTCCATACAGTTTTCATCACCTCCTCTTCTCCTCCATTTATTCCTCTACAATTCATGTACCCAAACGTTCATACAGTTTCATCACCTCCTCTTCTTCTTCTTCCATTTAATTCCTGTTTCCATTCCATGTACCCAAACGTTCCATACAGTTTCATCACCTCCTCTTCTCTTCTCTCCATTTATTCCTCTTACATTCCATGTACCCAAACGTTCCATACAGTTTCATCACCTCCTCTTCTCTTCTCTCCATTTATTCCTCTTACATTCCATGTACCCAAACGTTCCATACAGTTTCATCACCTCCTCTTCTCTTCTCTCCATTTATTCCTCTTACATTCCATGTACCCAAACGTTCCATACAGTTTCATCACCTCCTCTTCTCTTCTCTCCATTTATTCCTCTTACATTCCATGTACCCAAACGTTCCATACAGTTTCATCACCTCCTCTTCTCTTCTCTCCATTTATTCCTTTACCACTTCATGTACCACAACAGTTCCATACAGTTTCAATCACCCTCTCTTCTCTTCTTCCATTTATTCTCTTACATTCCAACAAACGTTCCTACAGTTTCATCAAACCTTCTCTTCTCTTCTGCTCCTCTCCATTTATCCTTTACATTCATGTACTTCAAACGTTTCCATACAGTTTTCCTCAACCTCCTCTTCTCTTCTCTCTCTCTCTTTTATTTCTCTTACATTCCATGTACCCAAACGTTCCATACAGTTTCATCACCTCCTCTTTCTCTTCTCTCCTCTTCCTTTAATTCCTCTTTACATTCCATGTAACCCAACGTTCCATACAGTTTTCATCACCCTCCTCTTCTCCTTCTCCATTTATTCCTCTTACATTTCATGTCCCAAACGTTTCCATACAGTTTCATCACTCTCTTCTCTTGTCTCCATTTTATTCTCTTACATTCCATGTACCCAAACGTTCCATACAGTTTCATCACCTCCTCTTCTCTTCTCTCCATTTATTCCTCTTACATTCCATGTACCCAAACGTTCCATATCACCTCCTCTTCTCTTCTCTCCATTTATTCCTCTTACATTCCATGTACCCAAACGTTCCATACAGTTTCTACGATAGATACAAGGTCGTTTATGGCGGTCATGAACAGATCCGTGGCATGCATAGGCATTTTTAAGCATACATTAGCCCCTATTATTATTATTATTATTATTATTATTATTATTATTATTATTATTATTATTATTATTATTATTATTATTATTATTATTATTATTATTATTATTATTATTATCTTATCTTATCTTATCTATCTATTATTATTATTCATTATTATTACTTATTATTATTATATTTAAGGGTTGATGAATTACAGATATTTATGACTCTAAAAAATGTTTGTTCATTATCAAAGAAAATAGCTGAAAAGGGTTCAGACTCAGAGGTACATTTTGAATCAGAAGAAGAAGAATTCTTTGGAAATCTTTTGATGTCAAAGTTTCCTTTGGTGAAGCTCAAAAAGTTGACCGATGAAGAAATAAAGGTATTATGGACATTTTAAATTATAATATATAATTATTATTATTATTATTATTATTATTATTATTATTATTATTATTATTATTATTATTATTATTATTTTAATTATTATTATCTTCATCTAACCTTTTTTCCCCAAGACAGGGGGTAAGGTGCGTTCCATGCACCGGAAACAGAAAAGTAGAAGAATATGACGCAAGTCAAAAAGAAAACCCAGCCTTTATGCCTTTCAGTGAGAACTCGTCGCAGTCCGAAAGTCCACCCTAGAGCTTCACTTGACCGCGTCGGACCCTCGCTATGGCACCTCGTCAATGTAGGGTTATCCCTTGGCCCAGGTGGGCCCAATCATACCCCCTCCACAAAACCCGCATTCACCTCTATTCATGCAGCCTTTCTTTCTCGCCTTTGCCAAAACTCTTCTTTTTCTTCTCCTCCACCGCACCTCCCTTACTAGAATTCAATTCCACTTTTTCTTCGCCTCTCCAGCCGGGTCGATTTATAGCCAACACTCACCACTGTAACATCGCTAACAAACGACTATCATTACATTATTTCCATGACAACCATTCACCTACTTTGATTTATTCTCTATTTACCCTTCTTTCACACACACAGACTTTAAATACGTTCATTCTCATTTTATCAATTCTTCTTGTACTAACACACAACACCTAAGATTGTCCCATACCTGACATTCATTGTACTAGATCTATCCTATTATTTCAGACCCCGTAGTCTGACTACTATACATTAACCACAGGTAACAAACTATACCCTCATTGTAAGGCCCTACGCACTCAAAGATTAGTGGCCTTTAGATTCACGTAACGATTAAATTGCACGAAGCCACATTCCTGCCATTCACAACTTTCCTACACTACAACTCTCATCATCCGTTCCCTTATCATCCAACAATATATCCGTATATTTAAACGCAGAACACTTGTTCCAAACTGCCTCACCATCTACATCAACATTCACACACCGAGATGTCCTTATTCGCACCATAACCTTACTCTTATCTACGTTAACTTTTAACCCCTCCTTTTACACACCCTCGCCAAATTCTCTATCCAATCCTGCCTCAAAACTCCTGTTCAGATTCATCAACAAAAACAAATCATCTGCATATAATAGGAGGCGCCACCCTCCACACTCTTTCCATTCTCCATCATTCTAACACCATCCTCTGCCCCCCCACCTCTAATCTTTCATAACCCTCATCCATATTAAATTGAATAACCAACAAGGAGACAACACATACCCTGCCCTCAACTCCGCTATTGATTTATACCAAATCACTTTTGTCTCCATTTATTCTAACACGCTTCACTATCGTTCTTACA